>BQNB010098457.1:0-25149 GCA_026074375.1 Tanacetum coccineum
TGGTTGACTAAATAATTAGGAAACTAAATCAGCATTAATCTTCAAGTTGTAATTAATCTTCAATCAGCATTAATCACTGTTTGACCGCATTAAATGAGAAGATAACTACTGTTTGACTTCAAGTATTCTAGAATCCCATAATGCTAAATTAGTCTTTCTTGTTTCATTCTTTTATTCATTTTGTCTCATCAAATCAAGAATCCCAACAAGATATCCCGAAGACCGCTTTCAGAACTCAATATGGACATTATGAATTTCAAGTTATGCCATTTGGTTTGACTAACGCACCGGCTGTATTTATGGACCTCATGAATCGGGTGTGCAAACCATATTTGGATAAATTTGTGATTGTCTTTATTGACGATATTCTGATATATTCGAAGAGCAAGCAAGAACATGAAGAGCACCTTAAGTTAATCTTGAAGTTGCTTAAGAAAGAGGAGTTGTAGTATGAATTTTGGATTCCAAAAGTACATTTCCTCGGTCACATGATTGACAGTCAGGGTATTCACATGGATCTCGCCAAGATCGAGTCAATTAAAGATTGGTAATCCCCTAAGACTCTAACAGAGATCCGTTAAATTTTAGGTCTTACCGGATACTACTGAAGATTCATTGAAGGATTTTCAAAAATCACCAGATCAATGACCAAGCTAACCCAGAAGAAGGTCAAGTTTGATTGGGGTGACAAACAAGAAGCAGCTTTCTAACTGTGGAAGGAGAAGTTGTGCAATGCACCTATCTTAGCTTTACCTGAAGGAGCTGAGAACTTTATTGTTTATTGCGATGCTTCGCATAAAGGATTAGGTGTTGTGTTAATGCAGAACGAGAAGGTGATTTCTTATGCATCACGTCAACTGAAGATTCATGAGAAGAATTACACCACTCATGATCTGGAGTTAGGAGCAGTAGTGTTCGCTCTAAAGATTTGGAGGCACTATCTGTATGGAACGAAGTGTACCGTGTTCACTGATCACAAAAGTTTGCAACACATCCTTGATCAGAAGGAATTGAACATGAGGCAACGTCGTTGGTTAGAGTTTCTCAGTGATTACGATTGTGAGATTTGTTATCACCCGAGAAAAGCAAATTTAGTGGCCGACGCTTTAAGCAGAAAGGAACGGATTAAGCCATTACGGGTTCGAGCCTTAGTGATGACTATTGGTTTGGATCTTCCCAAGCAAATATTGGAAGCTCAGACTGAGGCAAGAAAAGCAGAAAACCTCGGTGCTGAAGATGTGGGAGGCATGCTGATTGAAAATCTAAGGGAATCAGACAACCCCAGGAAGGAAAAGTTGGAACCGCGTGCTGACGGAACGCTGTGTTTGAATAACAGAAGTTAGTTGTCGTGCTATGGTGACCTAAGGGCTTTGATTATGCATGAGTCCCACAAGTCGAAATATTATGTTCATCCGGGTTCCGACAAGATGTATCAAGACATAAAGAAATTATATTGGTGGCCCAACATGAAATCCGACATTGCCACCTATATTAGTAAGTGTTTGACGTGAAGGTCAAAGCTGAACACCAAAAACTATCTGGTTTGTTAGTGCAACCCGAGATTTCTCAATGGAAGTAGGACAATATCACTATGGATTTTGTCACCAAGCTCCCAAGGACGTCAAGTGGTTATGATACCATTTGGGTAATTGTAGACCGTCTTACCAAGTCTGCACACTTTTTACCGATGAGGGAAAATGACTCTATGGACAAATTGGCAAGACTGTACATGAAGAAAGTAGTCACGAGACATGGAATACCAGTCTCAATCATTTGTGACAGTGAAGGTAGGTTTACATCAAATTTCTAGAGGGCATTTTAAAAGGCTTTGTGTACTCGTTTGGATATGAGTACTGCTTACCATCCGCAGACCGATAGACAAAGCGAAAGAACCATTCAGACAATAGAAGATATGTTACGCGCTTGCATGATAGACTTTGGGAATGGTTGGGAAAGGCACCTACCGGTGATCAAATTTTCGTATAACAATAGTTATCACGCTAGCATTAAAGTTTCCCCATTCGAGGCACTTTATGGTTAGAAGTGTCGATCACCTGTTTATTGGGCCGAGGTCGGAGACGCTCAGCTCACCGGTCCAGAACTTATTCACGAGACAACCGAGAAGATTGTTTAAATCAAGCAAAGAATTCAAGCCGCTCGTGATCGCCAGAAGAGTTACGCCGATGTGAGGCGTGAGCCTTTAGAATTTCAAGCTGGTGGCCGAGTCATGTTGAAGTTATCACCTTGGAAAGGGGTTATCCGTTTTGGCAAACGATGGAAGTTGAACCCGAGTTATATTCGACCTTTCAAGGTGCTAGTTAAAGTGGGAACCGTTGCTTACAGACTAGAACTTCCTCAACAATTAAGCAGGGTTCATAGTACGTTTCACGTATCCAACTTAAAGAAGTGTTTATCCGATGAGCCGTTGGCAATTTCGTTGGATGAAATACACATTGATGATAAGCTTCACTTCGTTGAAGAACCAGTGGAGATCATGGATCATGAAGTCAAGCGGTTGAAGCAAAGCTATATCCTAATTATCAAGGTTCGATGGAACTCTAGGAGAGGTCCTGAGTTCACTTGGGAATCTAAAGATCAATTCAAGAAGAAGTATCTGCACCTCTTCACCAATCGCGCATCTTCATCCAATACCACGTCTTAAAGCTTTGAGGACAAAGCTCTTTTAACGGAGGAAGACTGTAACAATCTGCTATTTTATGTCATTTTACGACTTCAATCTTTCAATTATTTATTTTTAGGGTTTTACGCATTTACTTTTAATTTTAATCGTTTAGTTAAATCACGTAAACTAAAAATCAACATTCAATGTAAACGGACACCAAACAAATAAAAGTTTACGTCAAGCAAGCATTATATTATTTTTACGAAAGTAATAATTAACTTTTTATATTTTATTTTTATACGTTACGTAAAATGATTACGTTTCGTATTTTGAAACCTTTTTGCATACAAGTAAACCATTCTTTTTTTTTTTTTTTTTTTTACCTATCTATACTTCAATAAAACCACAATTTTACCCATGTATCTCAAAAATTATATAATTCCTTATACATATTCATATATAGGCCGGATATAAGCAAGAAACAACACCAAATAATACATAAAATTCTTCTAGAAAGCCCATGTGCAAGAACTACTAACCCTTCTTACAACATAATGATTTTTTACACCAAACCATACATTCTTACACAAACTCCATCCCCCCCCCAATACTAACCTTTCTTTCCGGCTCAAAACACCTCCAAAACCATGGATTTGTAAATTGTATTTTTCCAAGGATATTTATATTATAAATAGGTTCTATTCTAGGCTTTCATTTATTACCATTACAAAGTAAATCAACACAAAAAACCCTCTCTAGACCTCCCCTAGCTCACAGCTCACTTAGCCATTACACAAATCCATTCCCATAGTTTTGATTTTCAAAGATTAAAGTTGTACAAGGGTTGTTATTAGGCATATCTAAGGTGTTTTTAAATTTATTTGAAGCTTGGGTATTTGGTTTTAATACAGGTTTAAATCAAGTGAAAAAGTTAGGGTTTTCAAGTATTGGATTAGGGTTTTCTTGAAGTATTTAGGGTTAATACTTGGTTTGTAATCTTGTGTATCATCTTCCTAAGGTATACTATAAACCCTAATCTCCTCAAATTATTCATTTCATATTTTATATAATTGTTATACGGTTAATCATCACCTTGTTATATTTTATACATGTTTATAAAATATTGCAAGTATATATAAACTCAAAAAATACTTGTTCATGGTAAATATGATGTTTAAAACATAAGGACATGTTTTATTTAAGGATTTACAAGCAATGGATAATTTATATAATTATTTGTTAAGTTATGGTTAATTATTTATTTATATGGTTTATGTAAGTAAATAATTATGATGGACAATTTTCTTGGATAATTTAGACTCAATATGATGGACATAAACTCAAGGACTTAATTCATATACAAGATGTGTAATTACATAAATTAGGGGACTTGTAGCAAATTAATTAAGTTAAAAACTTATAAAAACAATTTTATAAACTTTTTCCTAAAACCTACTGTTTTAATTCAAAAAAATAATATCTATTTTATATTTTATTAAAATAATACATTTCATGACGATTCTAAATATATAAAATGAACAAAAAAATCCGAGTTTGACGAAAGGAGGTTATAGAATTTACAAGTTTGTGATAAAGTGTTTTATAAAAGTAATTCTATAAAAACATGTTATCTGTTCTAATTTGGAAATTATTTTACTTAGATATTACTTTTAATTACGGAATTACGAGCATATAAGGAGCACTAAAAACGAAATTATAAGGGAAAAAAAGACTAGTGTTTCTGGTCGGTTCGCTCCCGATGTTGCAGTTGTTTAAAGGACCGAGGGCTAATAATGTTGCAATAATAATAATAATAAAGCCAAATTTCGACTCCGGGGTTATCTAAATAAAGCTTCCGCCTCTAGACTCGTAGTTGAGTTTTTTCAGATGAAATAAAAAGGATAACCCCTAAATCATGCGAAATTAGAACCTTAATGTGGACCTTATTCTCAGCATATCGTCTCTTTAGGAAAGGATTTTAAACTAATTTTGGTTTAAACCAGTCACCTTTATAATAATAATAAGGCCTTAATATATATAAAATAAGTGATCTCGTTTCACATTATATTTTCTAAATAAAATCCTTAGAGGAAATTAGGAATAAGGGAGCGAAAAGTAGCTGCGTTTACACAATTAGCATTTATGAGTAGTGTTAGCATCTATTCTTATATTTAGCTGTGATTTCGTTTTAAGCTTGGTTTGGGCATTGTGAAAAGTCGAGGATGACGAACTCCTGTTCTTAAAGTTTTTTAATAAATTTTATAAAAATTGTATCTTAGTTTTTATCTATTATTAAATAAGTGGTTAAAACGGGGGCGTTTTCGAAATAAATGATTTTTGAACCTTCTTAATGGACCTTTGTTGTTCTTGTTTGATTGTGAGGGGTCATAAGTTAGGGGATGTTTTAATTATTTATTTTCGGGCGTGTTTTATAAACATTGTGTGCAGGACCAGCAATGGCTTAGTGTGGGGGGAATTAGATGTGTGCTTAAACACACATCCTTATAACCCCAGAAAACACTATAAAACGGACTAAAAACACTAAAATATAGAAAATTATATTGCAAATATGTTTGTAGTGTGTTTTTATGTCTTGCATGTACTAAGGATTGAAAACAAAGCAAAAACGGAAATTTTTGTGTTCGATTCGATAAAGTTTACTAATTATTCGAGATCAAGACGAAGCCATAAAAATTCCCCGAGCATGCCATTGGAAAGAGCACGAAAATTCGAGTCCAACGATGCTTTCATCTCTTATTGGGCCGGCCCGACACCATTTATATGGGTCGGACCGACCCATACTTATTAAAGGTTCAAACTCATAAGCTCAGTCCAACTACAAATAAGACTCAGCCCATTGCTAAACTCGGCCCAGATTAAATAAGATAGTTGGAAGAGTTCTAAGCCCAACAAGTTTTCACTATTCGACCCTAGAAATAATTGAGATATCAAAATAATTCATTTGTTGTGCATACTTTGTGGCGTTTGGGATGCACTCGCATAAATTAAATCAAAGTGGTGCGTGAGCACCGCCACTCTCACCCACTATCATTTTCTTGGCAAATGAGATACCTCCACGTGCTCCTCCTATTTATTCATTACATGATAAAAATCAGGCACAAGGATGGGTGAAGAATTTAAACGCGTTTTCTTTACGTTGTACATGGCCACGTGCCCTTCTATCATTAGTGGATCCATGTTATATTCGTTGGCATTCTCTGGCGGTAGGGATGGCAAAAAAACCCAAACCCAATGGGGAAATCCAAAACACGAAGTTTTTGGGGTGGGGCGGGGCATCTAACGAGGTTACGGCTCGGTAATCAGGCATTACACGGGATCATCTTATGCGGTTCGGAACAGGCGGACGGGGCATACCCATCCCCGCCCGCCCGCCTCGACAACCTAAACATACATATCGATTAATTATATTTCATAATTGTTTTTGTTAGTAGTTACCAGTACTCCAATAGTAACAAATTTTTGTAGTCTTAAAATATCTTTCCAAGATTTGCGAAGTTTGTGATTAATAAAAAAAAATTTGTTGTACAATGTTTTTAAAGAAGTTGTTTTTGATTTTTTTTAACGTGCCCGTAATTTTTGTACTATTATATCTTTCCAATATTGCAAGTTGTGATTAATAAAAAAAAATTGTGTAATGTTTTTTAAAGAAGTTTTTATTTTTTTAACGTGGTTATAATTATTTATGTATAATTTTTTGAAAACTTATGAACGCTACTAATTATTATATTATTAGTGAGTTCTTGATTATTCATATTATTGCATGTAATCATATTTGTAAAAAATATGGCGTAAAAATAATAATATAAGGAGAACAACATGTATTTGGTGGAGCAATGCACTCGTAAAGTCGCCTCAATAAGATCTCTAACAGGGATCGGAGTGTGTTTGGGGGAGCATCTCGCCCCAATGGAGCGCCCCGATAAGATCCCCATTGGGGATTGGGGCGGGTTTGGGGCGTGGTTTGCTAATTGGGTTTGGGGATGGAGGGTGGTCTCCCCGCCCCATTGCCATTCCTATCTGGCGGTTACTAGGTGATGAATCCAATGCCAATGATTGGCATGTCATGCTGCTTTCACAAAGCTTCCTCCCACACTTAATTACCAATTTGCCCCTTTTTCTTGGATTATGATTGGAGGACTCAGTGAAAGGACGAAATTACCCTCTCATACTTTTCGCTATTTAAAGGAGCACACACAGGCATTTTGAGGAATTTTTTTTAGCTTATTTAGTTTTAAGTAATTTTGTAAAAGCTTTTTATAAAGCTTATTAGCTTATTGTAATTGAATCTTTTGAGCTTATTAATAAAAGATGGAGGTTGGTTAAGTGCTTATTCATCTCGGCTTATTCTTTCTTTTTCTTTTCTTTTGCTTATTTTAAATAAGCTCTTTTGAGCTTATTGTTTTCATAGCTTATTTTCTATTTCAAGTAAGACTGTCCTATAGCTTATTTGATTGAATCTAAGCTTATACATCTAAATAAGCTTTTGCTTATTTCATCTCTTTTCTATTTTCTTTCCTTTTCTTGTTTCGATTAGCTTATTGAAAGATTAAGCTCATTTCGAGATCACAAAGGAAACCGTGAGTGCTTATTCCTCGGCTTATTTATTAAGCTTTGTGTTTTCTAGATTTTCGAGAGCTTAATCTTATGTTTAAAAGTTTTATAAAGCTTGTTTTATTTAAAAAATTTTGATTAGCTTATCTTTTCTTTCTTCTATTTCGGTTTGCTTATTTTATAAGCTTATTCACTTTTTGAGCTTATTCGACACTTAATAAGGAGGCGACGAGTGTTTGTTTACACTCGGCTTATTTATAAGTCTTAGACCTCCTTTAGATCGAATAGCTTATTAGTTTTTAGCTTATTTTTCGTTTTAGCTTAATCCTTTTAGTAGCTTAATCAAGTAGCTTATTTTATAAATCTATTCCTTAATTATACTCGTCTCACGTTTACTTTTATAAGTTGAACACCTTAGTTTCGAGTGGAATTAGATCTATAGTTTATATTTTTAGCTTTTTGTCTTCTATTATTCATCGCTTATTGTATTGTTTAACTCTTATTTTTCATATTGTTGATGGATCTTATTCTACACTTAGGCGAGAAGCTTATGGTTCTTATAAACTAGTTTCACTATTAAAGTTCCAAGCTTTTTAAGTTTTTACCTAGCTTATTAGTTAATAAAGCTCAAAGCTTTACTAATTAATTAGTGAAATAAAAACTAATAAAGCCTTAAACTTTAAAAGTTTAATTTAGTTTATAAGAGCGGGTGGTTTAATTCATTTCGTTCTCATCAAACGGGTTCTACTTTCTCATCTTCTTTTTTACTCTTTATTAGTAGTAGCTTATTTAGTGGATTTGATAAAAAAAATGTTTATGTTTGCTTTGTTGATTAGTGCTAGCTTAATTAATATGCTTAGTGGGTAGATTTTATTTATGCCTGTTAAGTGATCAATTGCTTAGTGAATTAAGTGTGATTAAAAAGTGGAAATATTGATTAGTGATTTTGGATTACTTAGATTAGTGTTTTGGTTAATCGAGCGGGCAAAAGCCGTTAGAATAACTAGGCATTAATTTAGTAATCGATATTGATATGTGAGAAATCACATATCCTTTTTATACCAAAATAGCCCTTATTTATTTGAAAAATATTGATTCATCAATAAGGACTCAATTATATAATTAAATCACACTTAAGGATCTAAACATTTCACTTAGCAAGCATATCTTTATATATATATATATATATATATATATATATATATATATATATATATATTAATTGCTTTGCTTATTTGCTATTTAGTATAATCTAGATTAGTTTTATTTTATATTTAGTTTTAAACCAAAAACAAAAATATTTGGCAATCAAGCATCAAACAAAACGCTTTCGTGAATTTCAAATTCATCTCTCGTTGGGACACGACATCCGGAAGATAAACTATTACTTGTCCTCAAGTAATTTTATATCGAACGGGATACTTTCTATACTATTACTATTTGATATTTGGGATATATTTTATATATATACTATCATATCGAATCAGTTTTTGGCGCCGTTGCCGGGGAGAGGTATACGATCTACACGTGGTGTTTGAAGTTAGTGCCTTGAAGATCCTTTCTCTTTTGCAAGTTTATTTTCTTACTTATAAAAAAATAAAAAAAATCCAAAAATATATTTATTTCTATTTTCTTTTCTTTTATAAATATTTAAAAAAGATCAAAAAAATATTTTCTTTCTTATTATATAAAAATACCAAAAATATTTTCATTTATTTTCTTTATAAAAAATCCAAAAATATTTTCTATTTTTCAATCTTTATAAAAATCCAAAAATATTTTTATTATTATTTCTTTTTAGTGCATGAGCACTCGCTCTTCTTCTTCTAATCTCGTTCCTCCTTTTATAGATCCCGAGAGTGTTATTCGAGCTCGTCGGAGAAATCTTGGTGATCCGTCTCGTTTACTCGATTTTGAAGAAATTAACATGAATCTGAATAACGTTCAAGGACCGCCTCCTGTGGGTCCTCCTCCTCAAAATCATAATGGTCTACCGGGACTTAATCTTCAAATGCCAGCTCCCGATCTCCGAACGATGGAGGAGCTGTGCCAGCCTACGATGAATGGACGGGGCGGACCGATCGCTCCCGTTAACATTCAGGCTACTGATTTCGGACTGAAGAATCATATGATTCAACAAGTTCAAAACAGTTGTCAGTTTCACGGGCTACCGGGTGATGATGCAAATAAGCATCTCGATAAGTTCTTGACTATCACCCAAAGTATGAAGCAGAACGGTGTCACCGATGATGCCCTTCGCTTATACCTCTTTCCTTATTCGTTGATGCATCATGTCACCATGTGGTTTGATCGTCTTTCAAAAAATTCTATCCATACTTTCCAGGAAATGGCTTCGAAATTTCTTTCTAAATACTTTCCTCCTTCTATGGTGACGAAACTAAGGAACGATATCAGTAACTTTTGCCAGCTTCCAGATGAATCATTATTCGAAGCATGGGAACGTTACAAGCTTTCGATCGACCGATTTCCGAACCATAATATGTTACCCGTTACTTAAATATACATGTTATATAACGGGTTAACCTTAAGACACCGTGACACGATCAATGCTGCAGTTGGGGGACCTTTATGAAAAGGAGACCAGAAGAGTGTTATGATCTTATCGAGAATATAACTGCCCACCATAATGACTGGGACACCTCAGCTTATAGGGGTGAGTCATCTAGTTCTATCACTTCTTCCTCCGAGTTAGCAGCTCTCACACAGCAGATAGCCGAAATAAGAAAAGATATGCTACAGATGTACCGCTCGAATCAGCAAGTTAATTCTGTGACTCCTAGCTATGAGACTTGTGGTGGTCCACATTCTTATTATGAGTGTCAAGCCGCCGGTGGCTACACTCAGGACGTTTATGCTACTTCGAGGACCTACAATTCAGGTGGTAACACTTACCAACCTCAAGGTAACCATAATCTGCTTAGCTATCGTTCTAATAATTTTCTTGGACCACCCGATTTCAATCCACCAAATAATCAAAATCATGGAAACAATCAAGGAAATAATCAGGGAAATTATCAAAATAATCAAAACAGGAACCAAAATCAAAACCAAAATCGATATAATCAAGGTTCTCAAAACCAAGAGTATAATCAAAACAGGGGTCAGAAGTATAATCAAAGAAATAATTACAATTAAAATCAAGGATATTATCAGAATCAAGCTTAGCTGAACGTTCCATCCTTGGAAGAAATAATGTTACAACATATGAGAACGGCCGAAGCTAAAATGCAACAAATGCAAGATTACAATAACCAACAAATGCAACAGTTGAAAACCCAAAATACTAATATGGCAAATATGATGGGTCAAATGCAAAAGGTTCTTTAGGAAAGACCTCAGGGTGTGCTGCCGAGCAACACCGTTCCCAACCCACAGGAAGATCTTAAAGTTATTACCACACGAAGTGGTATAACTTTAGTTGGACCCTCAGTTCCTCCTCCTCCTCCTCCTCCTCTTTCTTCTTCTAAGGAGGTGGAACGAGACCCGGAGTCGACCACGGACCAGGTACTCACCGAGAGTACCACAAGAGTCCCACCTCCGGTAGTCCAGTCTTCTCCCGCTTCTACTTCTTCTGAGCTTCCTCCTGCTCTTGTTTCTTCTCCTGTGATTCCTGAGCGAAATCCTCACCAACCTCCAATACCGTATCCTTCGAGGTTGAATAAGGAGAAGCTTCAAGACAAAGTTGATATACAAATACACAGTTTCTTGCAAATGTTTAAGAAACTATACTTCAATATCAGTTTTGCCGAACCTTTAGCTCACATGCCTAAGTTTGCTAAAATGGTTAAAGATCTCCTTACTAATAAGGAGAAACTTCTTGAACTGGCAAATACTCCCTTGAATGAGAACTGCTCAGCTGTGCTCCTCAAAAAGTTACTCGAAAAACTTGGAGACACTGGGATATTTCTCATTCCATGTGATTTCTATAGGCTTGAGTCATGCATGGCCCTAGCTGATCTAGGTGCTAGCATTAACTTAATGCCCCTTTCTTTATGAAAAAAACTATCTCTTCCCGAGCTTACTCCCACTCGAATGACCCTCGAGTTAGATACCCGGACTGTTGCTTATCTATCCGGAATAGCCGAGGATGTCTTCGTATAAGTGGGAAAGTTCACTTTCTCTGCTGACTTTGTTGTCGTCGACTATGATGTCGATCCTCGTGTTCCCTTTATCTTAGGGAGACCCTTCTTGAGGACGGCCCATGCTCTAGCCGACGTACACGGAGAAGAGCTAACTCTTCGAGTCGGTGATGAGAAATTGGTCTTCAATGTTGAAAGCACATCAAAATATCCTCGAAAGCATGGTGATAAATCAATCCATAAGATTGACATTCTTGATATTACATGCGAGGATCATTTCCATGAGGTGCTAAATGTTCAGAAGTCAATTAATCCATTAAGTGACAGTCCCACTCCTTCTTCGAACCCTGTTGTCGCATCTCTTTCCCCTTCTCTCACTCCCTTCGGGGATAGTGATTTTATTTTGGAGGAGATCGACACATTTCTTGCTTTTGATGATTCGATATCACCGGATATCGATGACGGAATATTTGATCCGGAGGGAGATATCCGTCTTATTGAGGAATTATTAAATAATGAAATCCTGAATGATCTCCCTCCTCCTCTTCCTGTGTGTGAGATTAATGAAACTGAAAAGATTAAAACTTTAATCGATGATCCTCCTAATCTTGAACTCAAGGACTTACCTCCTCATCTCGAGTATGCATTTCTAGAGGGAACTTCCAAGTTACCCGTCATTATTGCTAAAGACTTGAAGAGGGAGGAAAAAGAACAGCTTCTGAAGGTTTTAAAATCACATAAACGGGCGATAGCTTGGAAAATATTTGATATTCGGGGCATTGATCCTAATTTTTTCACCCATACGATATTAATGGAAGATGATTTTAAACCGGCTGTTCAGCACCAGAGACGGGTAAATCCTAAAATCCATGAAGTAATTAAAGCAGAAGTTATCAAACTTCTTGATGATGGATTGATTTACCCTATCTCTAATAGTCCTTGGGTGAGCCCGATTTATGTTGTACCCAAGAAAGGGGGTATGACGGTAATTACTAATGAAAATAATGAGCTGATTCCTACAAGATTGGTCATGTGTTGGCGCGTTTGTATTGACTACCGAAAGTTAAACGACGCCACCCGATAAGATCATTTTCTTCTCCCTTTCATGGACCAGATGTTAGAGCATTTAGCAGGAAATGAGCTCTATTGTTTCTTAGATGGTTTTTTTGGATACTTTCAAATTCCTATTGATCCCCAAGACCAGGAGAAAACCACCTTCACCTGTCCTTATGGAACATTTCTTATCGAAGGATGCCTTTCGGTCTTTGCAATGCTCCTGGAACCTTCCAAAGGTGTATGATGGCTATTTTCCACGATATGATTGAGAAAACCATGAAAGTTTTCAGGGATGACTTTTCAATCTTTGGCGATTCCTTCTCTTCTTGCCTCTCCCATTTAGAAATGATGCTAAAACGGTGCGAAGACACCAATGTAGTTCTAAATTGGGAGAAATGCCATTTCATGGTCAAAGAGGGCATTGTCCTCGGCCATAAGATCTCTAAAAATGGTGTTGAAGTAGATAGAGCTAAAGTGTATGTGATTGCAAAACTACCTCCTCCGACCACAGTTAAAGGAATTAGGAGCTTTTTGGGTCACGTCGGCTTTTATAGGAGATTTATCCAAGATTTCTCCAAAATAGCTCGGCAGATGACCCACCTGTTAGAAAAGACACTCCCTTATTCTTCTCTTCTGAGTGTCAATCTTCTTTTGAAATTCTTAAAAAGAAGTTGACCGAAGCTTCTATTCTTGTGTCTCCGGACTGGGACTTACCGTTTGAGCTTATGTGTAATGCTAGCGACTTTGCCATAGGAGCAGTTTTAGGACAAAGAAAAGATAAATATTTTAGGCCTATACACTATGCGAGTAAGAACTTATCGGATGCTCAAACTAATTACACCGTTACTGAAAAAGAGCTTTTAGTTGTGGTGTATGCATTCAAGAAATTTCAGTCTTACCTTGTCTTATCTAAGACAATAGTGTATACGGATCACTCGGCTTTAAAATACCTATTTCCTAAGCAAGATTCTAAGCCGAGAGTGCTCCGGTGGATTCTCCTGCTCTAGGAATTTAATATCGAAATTCGCGATAAAAAAGGAGAAGAGAATCTCACGGCCAATCATTTAAGCAGATTAGAAAATCCTCATCAAGGGGATCTCATTGGATTGGAAATGAATGACAATTTTCCACACGAGTCCCTAAATATGATTTCTCTTAATCCTGATAATGAGCCCCCGTGGTTTTCTGACATTGCAAACTACCTAGTGGGTAATGTGCTATTTGAAGGGATGTCATCCCAGCAAAAAAAGAAATTCTTTAAGGATGATTGATTTGTGCTAAAACACACATCTTTATACCCCGTAAAACACTATTAATTGGGCTAAAAATGCTAAAATATAGATAATTATCTTGCAAATATGTTTGTTTGGTATTTTTATGTCGTGCAAGTAAAAATGATTGAAAACGGAGCAAAAACGGGTAATTACGAGTTCGTCGCGATCAAGAGTGCCTATTATTCAAAATCAAGACAAAGTCATGAAAAGTCCTCAAGCATGCCATTGGAAAAAGCACGGAAAAACGAGTCCAACGGTGCCCTCGGATATTATTGGGCCAGCCCGTAACCCATTTTATGGGCCAGACCAGCCCAAGCCCAACTTAAACCCAACATTAAGCCAAAACAATGATATATAAAAGTTGATTTGGAGAGGATGGCGTCTGCATGACGTCATGGTCATGTGACCCGAAATTAATTCCCAAAATCCCATGTGACATAGCACTAAGTGAATGGAAGAGCCTATTATAATGAGACGCGTGGCAGGGTCTTTTGTATAAATGAAATACAAACGAATGATCCAACAATCCAAATCTTCTGCGTATGATTGAAGCTATTAATAAGGACACGTGGCGTCAAGTGACCGGCCGGATCAATCTCTACAAAAGCTGCTATCCGTGTGAAAACGTTGGAAGGCCAATAATTGGCTATTCAAGTGCCTAATGATTGGGTCCAATATTACAACTTTACCCCCTCTCACCCTATAAAACCCACTCGCCACCCCTCATTTTGAGTCATTAGGAAAAATTAGTTTAGATTTATATTTTCTTCTTTTTAGCTTATTTTTGTTTAGTAATAGCTTATTTTGAAATTTTGGCTTATTGTAACAAGCTTATCTCAAGAGCTTATTAAGGTTTTGTAATAAGAATGGTTTAAGTTTAATGAAAATCACGGTTTGCTTATTTTTGTTGCTTGTTTGTTTGATTTATTACTTCGCAAGTATGCTTATCTAATAAGCTAGTTTTGTGAGCTTATTTTCTCTGCTTATTCCTTTCAAAACTCCTTAAAAGCTAAAAGATAGTCCCCTATAAGCTCTTCTAAGCGTTAGCGTGACGCGTTTTTACTTGGGATATTTTGTTATCAGTTTACTCACTCAAGGTGAGTTCATAGCCCCATGTTTTACAATTATTAAATTACAAGTTTTTGGGGTGAGAAACATATGCATGTTTTACAAATTGGACGCAAGTGTACATTTTATCATGATTACGTTTTGCCTAAGTAGCGATAACCCACTATGCCCATGAATCATGAACTGTCAATTACTGGAATGTGAGCGCGAATGATTATAGATAGATCTATTTGGGATTGACCTCCCCGTTCGGGTGACTAGCTATCACTGGAAACGAACGTATATCATGTCGGATACTGGATGTTACGGGTTGAACATCATCACGGGCAATGTAGGCAATATTTATATATTGTATTCAATTATGTCGAGCTTCGGTGTCATGAGCTTAGGAAAACGTAATTACATTTTGTGATGTCTGCATCTGTTGCATTATCACTGGGAAAGTCTTGCGGTCCTGCATATACATTTACATAAACCTATGAAATTCACCAACTTTATGTTGACGTTTTTAAATGCAATGTTTTTCAGGAGGTCATTAAGCACGAGGTGCGAAGGATACATTGGTGGTTATATTTTAAAGTCATGCATTAAAGATTTAGTCGCATTACATTTTGTATATCTGTTTTGGGCTGGAAATCTTTGTAATAATAACAAGTAAACAATTAAAGCTTCGGGCTTTTGTAACACATACTTTATTAAAATCTAATGTATCAGTTTTAAACGACTTTTTGGTCGTTCTTATATTATCTTGTGTTATTGATCTGAGAAGTAACACGCCCCGGACCCTTATTCCGCTGCGACCCTATTTGGGGGTGTTACAAATCGGGTGGTATTCGTTTATTTGTGGGTCTTCAATTCGGTTCCATTTTCTATCCTTTTCCAATTAATTAGTGTAGTTTAGTATAAAATGTTTTGCTTTGCTTATTTTATCATTATGCGTACTGAGTAGTTTAATTATTGCTTGTTAAGTGATAATGTGAATTGGGAATTAAGTGTGGATTGTAAAAAGGCTTGTTAATTAATAATCCTCGATTATTTAGATTTGTAGTTTGAATGTTTTAAAGGGCAAAATCCGGAAAAATAGTCAAACGACACATCTAGTAATTAATATATTTTTAAGAAATTTTTGTCAAAATAAACCAACGTTGTGAGATAATTATCTTTTCTAAGGAAATTAATTCGTTAATAGACCTTAATTCACACTTGATGAACTTTTCACGTCACTTAGCAAGCATTTTCGTCTTATAAATCTTTTAGATCATTTTTAGCATAATTCTCGTAGTTTAATTGTTTAAAATATAATTCTCGTAGTTTAATTGTTTAGTATAATTCTAGTATTATTATTATTAGTATAATTTTCTTAGTATTAAAAATAGTTTTTAAACCAAAAATCTTAAAAGATAATCAAGCATTATACTTCAAAAACATTAACATAGATTTCAATTCATCTCTCGCCATGGAAACGACACTCGGAAGATAGACTATTACTTTTCCTAAAGTAATTTTCTTATCTAACGGGATATACTATATATTATTACGACACGCGTTTGACGTTTATCAAAATGGAGCCGCTGCCAGGGAGAGGTGTACGATCTACACGTGGTGTTTGAAGTTAGTACCTTGAAGATCCTTTCTTCGAAAAGTTTTTTTTCGTACTTATTAAAAATATAAAAATCCAAAAATATTTTTCTTCTTATTTTATTTTATTTTTATTTTTCCTTTTCTTTTTATAAATATTAAAATAAAACAAAAATATTTTTATTTTTATTATATTTATAAAAATCTAAAAATATTCTCCTTTATCCTCTTATTTTATTTAATTCTTATTTTCTTTTCCCTCTTATCCGTTTAATTCTTTATCATCATGTCTTGGTTTATGAGATGCTCATGGTGTGGAGGTCCGTTTAACGGTGGAAATTGTCGGCGTGTACCAATGTGAGTTTTGGAGACGAGTTTGTCCGTAACCCTGATCCCATTTCTTATGATGAAACACCCGATTTTTCTTACCCACCTCCACAGCCCAAGTCATACTCGTGTGAGTTATGTGGGAACGATTCTCACTACGGTTATAATTGTCCACCACGAGTACCGCTTGTCTATGAGCAGGAACCGTGCTACAATCAAAACTTTGGCGATAATTATTATCCACAAAATTTACTGAGTTTTCCACAACAATATCTTTGTTCTGTAAACTGTGGGGGTCCTCATGCAAATTTTCAGTGTCAACCGAGGAATCAAAATTACTTTGAGTCTGACCCTTGCTATAATCCTAATTCCTACGGTTTTGACCAACCCACACAGACATCCATTGATCATCAACCTCCTAAAGAAATGAGTGTCTGAGAATTGCTACTTCAGGAGAAACTTCATAAAGCTTTACAAGCCGTTTGTGAAAAGTTAAATCAACAAGAGAAGGAAGCTAATGTTAGTACTCATACTCCCGAGCCTTCGCGACGTTTTAATTTTATTTACGATGATGACGATGATGACGAGGAGAGTACTATTTCTTTGAATGAAATTATTTCTCAAATTCCTCCGTCTATTGCAATCACACCCGTCTTACCGACTATGGAGCCCGAGGACTCTCTCATCATGGGGGATGAGAATCTTAGCACTATTCCTGAAAAGGAGCCAGACGAATTCATAAAGTCTAGTGTTGAGGACCTTGTCCCAATCCCAAGTGAGTCCGAGGATACGTCCGACAGTGACAAAGGGCGTGATTTGCCTTTTTGTGATAATTCCGTGACTTTTTATAATCCTCTCTTCGATGCTAATGATGATGAGTGTTTCAACCCAGGGGGCGATATTGATGAGATCAATGTTTTTCTAGAAATTGATGATTCTTTTCCTGAATATGAAACATTTTGTTTTAATATTGAAGAAAAGAGTAGTGGCAGTACTACTACTCATTCTGATTATTCTCTTCCGGATTATGAAGCTTTCTATTTTGATGACGATCATATTAAAGAGAAGAGTAGTGGCAGTACCACTACTCATTCTGATTTTTCTCTTCCTGAATATGATTCGTTTATCTTTGACCTTTCGATTGATCCGTTTCCTCCTGCCGATAGGAGTGTTTCTCATCATGAGGAGTTCACCGATGAACTGGCTCACATCATATCTCCACCTGAGTATGACCGTTTTTACTTTGATCTTGAGATCGTTCCAGGAGAGTTTACTAGAGTTTTGAAGGAAAATATATTTGATTTATCAACTAAGGGTTTAACAATTAATGAGCTTAATGATTCTTATCTTCTATTATCCGATTGTGACTCCTCTCTTTCTAAGGAATTTTCCGAGATTGACCTTCTAGTCTCATTTCCCTCTGGAAATGAAGACATGATTTTCGATCCCGGAATATTCATTATCAAAAGAGTCCAATCTAAGAGATTTCAATTTTTTCCTCTGGACTATTTTCCTACTTTCTCATTCGTCAGTGATTCTCTTCTCTTGATTGATCCTTCTAAGATCGAAACTTTTCTGTCATTTTTCTCCGGAAATGAAGACAAGGTTTTTGATCCTGGAATTCTCATTATAGATGGAGTTTTCTCTTTCACGAGAAAATCTCCACATCTTCTGATTAATAATTTCTTGATCGATAAATGTCATATTTTAAGTGAAATTTCATTGATAACTGAATCTTCGGTCAGTTTTCACCCCAAGGACAAAGAAATTCGGGGAGAGTCAAGCTAGAGACTCGCACAAAAACAAGCGCTTCTCGGGAGGCAACCCGTGTCTTTTCTTCTTTCTATTTTCTTAATAAATGAGTATGTGATTTTATAGCCCAAGTGTGGGGGCGTGCTTCTTTCTTTGGTGTGTGGTTCCGTTTTTGCAGGATTCCTTAAGATCATGAAGACCCGTGCTTGTTTTCAATCCTTCAATCGCCTGGTCTTCGATCTTCTGATTATTTTAGAATCCTCAATCCTGATCATATATATATATATATATATATTGCTTCCCCTTTCACACTTGGAATTTTTTGCGTTTGCCTTTTTCGTTCCTAAGTGTGGGGGTAATACCCGACATTTTTGAACATTGAGGCCAATGTTCGATTCTAAGTGTAGGGGGGGATTTCTATCAAAATTGATCTTACCTGTGCCTGTCTGTGTTCCCACGCAACCCTGTTTTGACCAAAATTTTAAAAATTTTAACGTTAAAAAAATGATGAAAATATAAAAATATAGAAATAAGTAGGCCCGTAGAACTAGGTAGCTTTTGACTTGATCGAGTTTTTCACTCTAGCTTTCCTCTTAGCTTTCGAGACTAAGCGTTTGCTTAACTTTAAAATTTGCGAAGAACGAAAAATGATAGAGTTGAATATAAGTTAGATGCTAAACGTGAAGTAGTTGGATCTCTTTAGAGGTCATAGAGGTTAATTGTGGCTTTTTGCTCCCACCAGCTTAATAAACATTATATAATTGTTAAATAAATAAAGTTGCTTTTGTTTTTGCGATTCTTAGTTTAGATCCCTTCGTAGAGATTCCTTTTGGTGAAATTAAGGTACACATCGAGGTTTTGTCAGTGTTGTAAAGAAATAGGCTACCGATTCTTGACGGCTCACTACCGTTGTCTAGGTAGTTAAAAGACCACAGGACTTGAAATTTGGCTATAATAATAATGTAATAAACCGAAGCCAAAATAAGACTTCTGGATCATGGTCGGTTCGCGCCCGATGTGACAGTCGTTTAAAGGGTGGAGGTAATAATAAGAACTGTGGGCTGATAAAAGTTTACTGTCTCTGGTCGGTTCGCTGCCGATGTGGCAATCTTCAAAAGAAGGCCCATAGTAAGAATAATAAATCCGAGACTGATAAAAGTTTACTGTATCATGGTCGGCTCGCATACCGATGTGATAGTTTTCAAAAAGGTCGAGGATCTCCTGGTCGAAATAAGACTCCTAGATCATGTTCGGCTCGCATACCGATGTGACAGTTGTTTAAAGGACCGGGGGGTTTAATAATGTTGCAATAATAATAATAATAATAAAGCCAAATTTCGACTCCGGGGTTATCTAAATAAAGCTTCCGTCTCTGGACTCGTAGTTGAGTTGTTTCAGATGAAATAAAAAGGATAACCCCTAAATCATACTAAATTAGAACCTTAATGTGGACTTTATTCTCACCATATCGTCTCTTTAGGAAAGGATTTCAAACTAATTATGGTCTAAACCGGGTTTACTTTATATGAATAAGGACTTAATTAATTTGTCACCAATAATAAAAAAATGATAATAAAATCCATAGAGGATTTAGGAATAATGGGAGCGAAAAGTTAAAGTTTTTACTTACACAATTAGCATTTATGAGTAGTGTTAGCATCTAATCTTATATTTGGCTGTGATTTCATTTTAAGCTTAGTTTGGGGATTATGAAAATCAACGATGACGACGAACTCCCGTTCTTAAAGCATTTTTTATTTTTTATCTTAATTTTTATCTATTATTGAATAAAATGGTTAAAACGAGGGTGCTTGCGAAATAAATGATTTTTGAACCTTCTTAATGGACCTTTTCTGTTCTTGTTTGATTGTGAGGGGTCATAAGTTAAAGGGGGATAAAGTTATTTATTTCCGAGTTCGTTTTATAAACATTGCGTGTGAGACCAATAATGGCTTAGTGTGGGGGAATTTAATGAATGCTTAAACACATATCTTTTTAACCCTGTAAAACACTATAAAATGGTCTAGATATACTAAAATATGCTTAATTATATTGCAAATATGTTTGTTTGGTATTTTTATGTCTTGCAGGTAAAACGGATTGAAAACGGAGCAAAAACAGGAATTTACGGGTTCGTTCCGATCAAGAGTGCTTAATAATCAAGATCAAGATGAAGTCGTGAAAACATCCGAGCATGCCATTGGAAAGAGCGCAAGAAAATGAGTTTAACGGTGCCTTCGGATTTTATTGGGCCAGCTCGTAACCCACTTAATGGGCCAGACCAGCCCATAATGAGCCCAACAAGGATTTAACTATATCTGAATTTTAAAAGGGCATGACATCAGCATGACGTCATGGTCATGTGCCATGTAAATAAATCATTCTCAGTCACTTGATGCTCCACTATGAGAACTTTTGGCGAATGAAATGACGCCACGTGGCGAAGCAAATGTGTTACCATTTCAATTCATATAACTTTGATCCAACAGACGAGACTGAAGCATATAATGGAAGCAATTAAATGGGACATGTGTCACAAGAGGAGCGACTGGATCATGTCTGCCATCACCTGCGATCCGAGGTCACGCATAAGAATGCCAATGATTGGCTAATCAAGTGTGGAATGATTGGGTCCAAAATTACGTTTTCACCCCCTTGGAGGCTATAAAAGGCCATCCACTCCCCTCAAATTGGGATTATGAGGAATTAGATTTTTACTAGTTTAGTTTTTTTAGATTTTAGTTTATTTTCAGTTATGTTTTAGCTTATTTAGTTTTCTGAGCTTATTGTAAAAGCTAATGTTAGCTTATTAAATTCTGTAAGTGCTTATTGTTTATGAAATAAAAGTTTGTTTTAGCTTATTTTGTCTTAATCATTCTCGTGAAAGCTTATTATCTAAATAAGCTACTTCCATCAGCTTATTTTCTAGCTTATTCTTTCAAAACTTCTTAAAAACCTATCAGATCTGATCCTATAAGCTTTAACAAGCTTATTTGATTTCATCTCATAGTTTTTAAGCACTTTTCATTGTAATAAGCTAAGATAAGCTCGGATCTGGCTTATTTTCGTGTTTAAGCTATTTTAGTTTTCTTAGAAGCTCATATTATCTGATTTAATAAGCTTCTAAATAGCTTATTGCACTTCATTTGAGCTTATATTGTCTAGATTAGTTTCATTATTGCTTATTTGCTTATTCGTGTTGAATATTAAATCGTTTGAGTGCTTATAGCTCATTTAAATCTCTAGTTGTTGATTTCTTTTTCTTAGATTGATGTTTAATTCGTTTTGAAGTTTAGCTTATTACTCGTTTTGCTTAGATCTTGTTTAGTTTTTTAAGTCTTATTGATTCGTGAGCTTATCTTTTTAAATCGTAATTGCTTATTTGCTTTTATGATCTTTTCGAGTATGCCTACTTGATCAAAAGCTAGCTGTAGTGTTTAGAAATTCTAGTGTGCATATTTTCAGTACTTATGTAATAAAAGTCTCGTTTTAGATTTGCTAGTGCTTAATTGGTTGTAGCTTGTTAAATTTCATTTGCTTACTCGTGGCTTTTAGTTGTTCGTTTAAATAATGGCTTATTTCTGTGTTAAAGCTAATTCGTGTGTTAGCTTATTCGTGTGAGCTTATTTGATTTGAGCTTTAGCTTATTAGAGATAGTTAAAATAGTTAAGCTAGTTTCTCATTTGAATTTGGGCATCTGGTTTGCATTTGGTTTAAAGAATTCAAATTGGGCCACGTTTAGTTTTTAGAATGGGCCTGTGTTTAGTTATAGGTTGGGCTTGCGATTTATCTTAGGACTTAGTTTGGAATTGGGCTCGTTTTAGGCCTGCGCTTAGAGAGTAGAATTTGCACTTTGCTAATTTGTTAAACTGTTTATGCATAACAGTTTTTTTCTGACTTTGGTTCCGGTCAACTCATGAGGCGCGGAGCTTAAGGATTTAGTAAGCTAGATAGAATTTGAATATTTTCTTTAGCTTACTAAATCGGGTGGTATTCGTTTATTTCTGGCTCTTCAATTCGGTTCTATTTTCTATCATTTTTTAATTAATTAGTGTAGCTTAGTTTAATATGTTTTGCTTTGCTTATTTGATCATTATGCGTAGTGAGTAGTTTAATTAGTGCTTGTTAAGTGATAATGTGAACTGGGAATTAAGTGTGGATTGTAAAAAGGATTGTTAATTAATAATCCTTGATTATTTAGATTTGTAGTTTGAATGTTTTAAAGGGCAAAATCCGGAAAAATAGTCAAACGACACATCTAGTAATTAATATCTTTTTAAGAGATTTTTGTCAAAATAAACCAACGTTGTGAGATAATTATCTTTTCTAAGGAAATTAATTCGTTAATAGACCTTAATTCACACTTGATGAACTTTTCATGTCACTTAGCAAGCATTTTCGTCTTATAAATCTTTTAGCTCATTTTTAGCATAATTCTCGTAGTTTAATTGTTTAAAATATAATTCTCGTAATTTAATTGTTTAGTATAATTCTAGTATTGTTATTAGTATAATTTTCTTAGTAGTAAAAATAGTTTTTAAACCAAAAATCTTAAAATATAATCAAGCATTATACTTCAAAAACATTAACATGGATTTCAATTCATCTCTCACCGTGGAAACAACACTCGAAAGATAGACTATTACTTTTTCTAAAGTAATTTTCTTATCTAACGGGATATACCATATATTATTACGACACGCGTTTAACGTTTATCAGTAATAAAATACAACCATTCACATAATCCACCATAAGTTGTTTGCTCATAAGATCTCGTAATGTGCACAATAATGAGAATAGCAAACCTTTAACATAATGTGAAGAACACAAGTAGGATCCTTGATTGTAAGGCTATCAAGTAATCCTATACCGGTAATTATACTCGAATAAGAGCTTGGGTGACAAACCTATCATAAGTAACATAATACATTAAGTCAGTGTACAAATATACTTGATGACAATGTTCTTCAACCTTCTCTCAACCTTTAATATAATTGGTGTTTGAGACATAAAATACTGACATTTTTGTTTTTAAGAAAATTATCAATAACACCTTAAAAATGATATAGCCGAAACATGAAAATGTAATGTGAGAAAAATATAATAATCCTTACAATAAACAAAGTAGAATGTAAGTAACCAAGTAATTTATGGTTATTCTTCTTTGAAACGATTAACGTAAGTCTTAATTTAAAACTTATCTTATGACATCACAAAATTAACTTTAACAGTATATACAATTAATGGGGAGTAAAAAATTATTTATCAAGAAGTTTAAATATTAGAAGGTGTTTAGAATGGTCATAATATTCTTTGTAGACGCATAGTACACATTATGATGTATATGATGTTATGACATCTTTTAGATCTTAAGTGATTGAAACAATCTTTCAAATTCATAAAAACTTAGTTTAGTCATTCATTGTTGCAGAATTATCTTATCACATAATACAGTGATAACCAATTTGCTCCCACTGATCTTAAGATATATATGTCAATCAATTTAATAATACATATAACCATAGAATTTTCATATATGATTTTAAAACGACCATAATATAGACATCAAATTGATTGTTTCCTATTTTTATCTCATCTAATAATTGCATCCAACCTACTTTATGGTTATATATCTTATGCAAGTTACAGTTGAGGAATATAACGATAAAGTTCATAATATAGTTATTAAACATGATGAACTACTAAAGTAATGACTTATGACATATTTTTTATGATAAATAAAATGTCTTATTATAAAGACAATCCTTTTATTACAACATTATGTGACAAGATATAATACTATTATCTGATGTTTCTTTTTGTTTACATTAGTTGAGCAACTTGCTTTAAAATGGGTTATGAGTATTTTAACAACCCGCAAGTAACTAACATCAATTGAATAAAATAAATTAACTTATAATTAATGACTTTATGCCAATAAGTTAATTTGTTAAAAAATGGTATTGTTAAAAGAAAATAGGAATTAAAAAATGGTTAATCAGCTAAAACATTATGAGATTATTAATATATGTGGTGATTTATCGTTATGAGATGAAATGACTATTTCAAGTTCTTAAATACATTTACATGTACCTTGAAAGTAGAATCATTTATTTAATTCTTCTTAAACCACACGCTCCTACTTATTTTGCCATTACTAAGTTAGTTTATTTTGTTGATTCTAATGATACATGAAAAAAAACAGGAAAACGAAAAATATTATAACATGTAAGGCGATTTATAAACTAATAGTCAATGATTCAATATCTTTAAATAGGATAGCAGTTTAATAGGATTAGAAATTAGTAACATTTAAACTAGTTACTTTGTTAGTCCCAACTAATAGACCATAAATAAAGATATTATATATTTGCGTCACGTTATTAGGGGTTTCTTTAAATGTCTTGGTTCATAGGTAATGTTTGATACTAAATCACAGTCCATACATTGTACCATGTTCATAAAGTACAATCGCCTTTATGTAATACCATTTAATTAAGTTGGTTAAGGCTTACTTAAGTGATTTTACAACTTCATTACCTTCACATAAGACATTCATTTGGGGCAATTAATAAAACGTGCTTATCATAATACACCTTCACCCCCTAATTGACCCAATATTTTATTTTAATGGTTTATTTACCTTTTATAAAACTCGGTTATAATACATAAGAGATTCTCATTAAGTACACTCTATAATCATCAATATTAACAAGATAAAAAAAAGAGTAAACTGCACAAATCATCCCTGTGGTTTGTAGTTTGTGGCACTAATCATCCCTAGCCATTACTATTGGCA
>BQNB010098458.1:0-25148 GCA_026074375.1 Tanacetum coccineum
TAACTCATTTGAGTTAGTTTAAACTAGTTTCAATAGTTAGATTAGGGTCAATATAGTTTTCACTAGTTAGATTTTCATAAACTCAAATTTGTCAAAACTTCATTTGCATTAAGAAGCTTAAGTCTGATCTAGATTTATAATTGGTTTGTTTGCTCTTAATTTGATGTCATTTAGTTGTTTCAAGCCTGCATTTGTTATAGTTTGGACATTTGAGTGTCAAATGCATCAGCAACTCTAAAAAAAAGAAATTTTCATGATAAGCTTTCAGTTAGTAAAAGTAGATTTTAGGATTTGATATTTGGATTTCAAATAGATGAGGGTCTAAAGCTTATCTATTTCAATTTGCTTTTTAAAGTTAAGCTCGTTTGTTTATCTGAATTTAGCTTTTAAAATTGCTTCTTGTCTTTTCAACCATATAAAAAAACCAAAAGAATTGAGTGTTCTTAGTATAATCTGTTTTCAATTAGCCTTTTTAATAAGCAATTAAGTTTCAAAATGTTTTTTGATCATAGATTTGAGAAGAGTTTTAGCTTATCTTTAAAGTATTATAGAGCTTTTTAGCATAAGGATCCATTTTAGTACTTATTTTTAAGTTCAAAGTCAGCCCTTAAGGCCTGTTTGGTTAATAGTTTTAGTTAATTGCTTATTTCTTATTTTTAGCTCATTCCTTCTTGTTTTTGCTTATTTTTTAGCTTAGATTTGTTTATTAGGTTAGTTTTAAAGTATTCATAGCTTATTTAAGTTTTTAGCTTATTTAGTTTAAGTAAAAAGTTCAAAAAAATCTTTCTAAGTCTTAACTGTTTTTTAGCTTATTTTTGGCTTATTTAGGACTTTTCATGAGTAAGTGTTTTTATTAAAAGTGTTTGTTCTTAGCTTATTTACATCTTTGTTTCTTTAAGTTTTCAAAAATAAAAAAAATAACAAAAAGGTGAGGCTGGGACTCGAACCTACGACCTTCCCTTCACACACACACACACATAGCTCTTACCATTGTGCTAAATTAGCTCATCCATTAGGATACAATTTCATTTTATCTTTATGCACTTTTTCATTTCTTTCTCTTAATAATAAGCCGTAGCTAGTTTTGATTTTTCCCCAGCTTATTAAATAAGCTGGGGACTAGTTTTCATTTTTCTCTTGTTCTTTGTAGCTTTTAGGATTTATCGTGAATTTTTGGTAATTTTCTTAGTATTTATTAATTTTTAATCATTTTTCTTAGATAAAAAGTTTCGAAAATCAATTAAAAATATAAAAATAATTTTTAAAAATACAAAAAAATAGTTTTTAGTCTTAGATTAAATAATTTTAGGTTTACAAGCATTTAGATCATTTTTACCACTTTTAGATTTTTAATTTCATTTTTAAGCCTTTTAATTTAGATAAAAAATAGGATTTTATTATTAAAAATAGTTAAAAATAGTTTTCTGAGTTGCTCTTGCAGATTGGGCTGTTCTTTTTTATCGTCATAATGAAGTTGCTTGTTTGATGCTTGGAACTATGTCTCCAAAACTCTATCACCAATTTGAACATAACTCTCCTCTAGAGATGGTTACTAAGCTCCATAAGATGTATGGAAAATCTCCGGGTGTTGAACTCCAAGAGTTGATGAAAATGTTCCATTCATGTAAGCAGGCAGAGGGATAATTCATTAGCGATCATGTTATATTGATGAAAAGCTATCTGGATCAATTGGCCACACACAACTATGCTTTTCCTAATAAAGTGTCTATCAGTTTTATCTTGAATTCACTTTCAAGTGAATTTCAAGCCTTTGTGCAAAATTACAATATGCAATCAATGGAGAAGACAATAAGTGAAGTGCATTCATTGCTTATTGAATTTGAGAAAAGCATTAAGAGGAACAAGCAGCCAATTGTTGGTGCTTCCTTTACACCACAAGTGATGGCGAATCAAGGTGGTAGAGTCCAGAAGGATAAACCGCAAGGTAAGGCTAAAGGGAAATACAAAGGTAAGGGTCTTAAAAAATCTTATCATACTAAACCCAAAAAGCATCAACCTTACAAGAAAGAGCGTCCAGCAAAAGATGGACAATGTCACCACTACAAAGAGGAAGGACATTGGAAAAGGAACTGTCCTGTGTATCTAGCTGAGTTGATGAAAAAGAAGAAGAAAACTAGAGGTCAAAATGTTGCATCCACTTCTTCAGGTATTTATACTATTGAATTAACTGCATTTCATAAAAATTCCTGGGTGTATGACACTGGTTGTGGTACTCACATTTGTAACACAAAACAAGGACTTAGAGGAGCTAAGAAGCTGAAGCGTGGTAGTCTTTACTTGTATGTGGGCAATGGTGTGTGCGTGGAAGTGGAAGCTATTGGAAGTTTTGACTTAGTTTTACCGAATGGTTTAATAATTATTTTAGACAATTGTCATTATGCACCTTCTATAACTAGGGGTGTTGTTTCAGTTTCTCGTTTGGTTGATAAGGGTTTTACCCAATGTTTTACGGATTTCGGATTATCAGTTTCACTAAATAATATGTTATATTTTAATGCTATTACTGTTAATGGCATTTATGAAATTGATATACATGATTCTACTTACCAATCGTTAATTCAATGTATTTTATTAGCAATAAGAGAACCAAATCTAATTTGGATTATACTTATCTTTGGCATTGTCGTCTTGTACGTATAAACAAGCAACGTATTGAAAAGTTGCAACATGATGGACTTTTAAAATATACGGATAATGAACCGTTTGATCAATGCGTATCTTGTATATCTGGTAAAATGACAAGAAAACCTTTTTCACATAAAACTGAGAAAGTTAAAGATGTACTTGGATTGATTCATACTGATGTTTGTGGTCCACTTAGACATGTGTCAAAGAAAGGTGCTAGTTACTTCATTACCTTTACTGATGATTATAGTCGTTATGGTTATGTTTATTTACTTAAGCATAAACATGAAGTCTTTGAAACATTTAAGGTATTCAAAAGTGAAGTTGAAAATCAACTCGGAAAGACTATTAAAGCCATACGATCTGATCGTGGTGGTGAATATATTAGTCAAGAATTTAAAGACTATCTAAAAGCTTGTGGAATTGTTCAACAGCTTACTCCTCCTTACACACCACAACATAATGGTGTATCTGAGAGGCGTAATCGTACCTTGTTAAACATGGTTCGATCAATGATGAGTCTTACCACTTTGCCGTTATCCTTTTAGGATTATGCTCTAGAGTCTGCTGCACGCATTCTCAATATGGTTCCAACCAAGAAGGTAGACAAGACTCCATATGAACTATGGCATGGAAAAGTTCCTAACTTGTCTTACTTAAAGGTCTGGGGTTGTGAGGCTCATGTGAAACGTCACACGCCTGATAAACTTCAACAAAGATCTGTTAAGTGTATCTTCGTAGGATACCCTAAGGAAACTATGGGTTACTATTTCTACTACCCACCTGAAAACAAAATAGTTGTTGAGAGGTATGCAGATTTCTTGGAAAAGGATTTCATACTTCAAAAAGAGAGTGGGAGAATTGTAGAATTAGAGGATGAAGATATTTTACCTTCTGAAAACACTAGCGAACATCCTATTGAGGAAGAAAGTCTTGCCCCAATTGTCTCTCAAGAAGAGGATGTTATTCCCGTTCGTAGATCTATAAGGACACATAAAGCTCCTAATCGATTGTGTCTAAATGTAGAGATTGATCCAGATCGACTATGCTTCAATGTTGAAGTTGAAGAACACAGTTTAGGGGATCTTAATGAACCTGCTAACTATAAAGCAGCTTTATCGGACCCTGAATTTGAGAAGTGGCTTGTTGCTATGAACGCGGAAATGAAATCCATGTATGATAATAAAGTCTGGAGACTTGTAGTGCTTCCACCAAATGCAAAAGTTGTTAAGAGTAAGTGGATCTACAAGAAGAAGACGGACATGGATGGCAAGGTACACATCTATAAAGCTCGACTTGTTGCAAAGGGTTGTACTCAAACTTATGGTGTTGACTATGAGGAAACATTTTCACCTGTTGCTGACATAAGAGCTATTAGGATTCTCATAGCTATAGCAGCATTCTATGACTATGAGATTTGGCAAATGGACGTTAAAACCGCGTTTTTGAATGGTTTCTTAGAAGAAGAAATCTATATGGAACAACCTGAAGGTTTTATTGATCCTAATCATCCCAGGAAAGTATGTAAGCTTCAAAGATCCATTTATGGACTTAAGCAAGCATCAAGAAGCTGGAATAAGAGATTTGATGAGGAAATCAAAAAGTTTGGTTTTCATCAAAATCTAGATGAGCCATGTGTATATCAAAAGGCTAGTGGGAGTAACGTTATTTTCCTAATCTTATATGTTGATGACATTATTTTAATGGGAAATCACATACCAAGTCTTCAAGAGGTTAAGACCTATCTTGGCAAGTGTTTTTCTATGAAAGATTTAGGAGAAGCGGCGTTTATTCTTGGAATCAAAATCTATAGAGATAGATCAAGGCGGTTGATTGGATTAAGTCAAAATGCATATCTTGACAAAATCCTAAAGAGATATAGAATGGATAATTCCAAGCGTGGTTCCATTCCAATGCAAGTTGATCTTCATTTAAGTAAATCTCAATGTGCTACAACATCTGCAGAGATGAAGCGTATGCAGAATGTTCCGTATGCTTCAGCTGTAGGATCCATTATGTATGTTGTGAGGTGCACAAGACCTGTTGTGGCGTTCGCCCAAAACATCACAAGCCGTTTTCAACGGAATTCTGGTGAAGCTCACTAGACTGCTAAGAGAAATATTCTTAAGTATTTAAGAAATACTAAAGACACATTTTTGGTTTATGGTGGTAATCCTGAAGTAGAGCTACGAGTTAACTGTTATTGCGATGCTGGATTCGAAACCGATAAAGATGACACGAAATCTCAAACTGGGTATGTCTTCGTTTTAAATGGAGGCGCAATGGTATGGAAAAGCTCCAAACAAAGTACTATTGCACAGCATGCCATAGAAGCTGAATATATAGCTGCTTCTGAAGCTGTAAAAGAAGCTGTTTGGATAAGGAAGTTTATTGATGAACTTGGCGTAGTTCCTTCAAATGACTATCCGATAAAGATAAATTGTGACAATTCTGCTGCAATTATCATGGCCAAAGAATCAGGAATTCAGAAAGGCGCCAGACACTTTAAAAGAAACTATCATTATGTTTGTGAGTGCATTGAAACTGGCGAAATTGATATTGTCAAAGTTCATACATATGACAATCTAGCTGATCCGTTTACAAAGGCCTTAGTCGGTCCTAAGCTTACTTGACATGCTAGAAGCATGAGTCTTCGCCCTGCTAGTAGTTTCATGTAATCTGTATTTTAGTATTTGGATAAAGGATATTGTTAAACAATGTTATTTTATGAATTGAAGTATTTGATATGATTCGTTTTCATTATAATTATTGGTCCTATTTTTGCATGTTTAATCCATGAATAAAATGTTATTCTAAATAGTCTATGTCGATCAATTATATGGGAATATAATTGAATTAAGACATATTTGAGTGTTTGGTTATATTCGTAGAATATTTAAAGAACGGTTCTCCATCTCACACGATATTCAATAGATTTGCATGTCGGACTTCTCCAATGCAAGTCACCCACTTTATGGATCGTCATCAAGTGAAACTTGTAAATGATTTACGTTACTAAATCCTTAGACTTGAGATACAAGTTAGTTTTATGTATGTGGATGGTACTTTTTGATATACTTCTAAAACTACCCGTAACAAGGTAGCCATAAAGACTATATTCATAAGTATTCAGAAATATATGATAAGATACTTGTAGTCAAGATAGAATTTGTTCATTCAACTGGATTGAAATAATAATGCTACTGGGCCCCTCGATTAATTAATCAGATGTGTGTCTGGCCAGACCCAATGGTAATTTGGATTTATCCCGATTAGATTGGTAATCTTGATTTAATTATGTAACACGAGAAACTGAATCGTTAAAATAGGATGACTATGATCCATATCTATTTTGACATGGCATTTGTGAAACAAAGAGATTGTAAATGATTAATCATTTAAATGTATTTTGGGAAACTACACTCAAAGGTTTCCGGAAGCATTGGCGTGTTGCTAGACGCTAACCAATGTTATTATATTATATTATTCTACATGTTCAAGTGGGAGCTGAAGGAATTTACATATAAATAATATATGTCCGGTCTCGGTTTGAGCCTATGAAGATGCACACGTAATTCGTTAGTAATAGTTAATTAAATATATTGAGATATAATTAATTAAATGTTAAACAATAAGGACTTTAAAGGAAAATCGAAAAAAAGTAAAATGGGCTATGCCCCTTCCCTTTGCTCTAGTCGGCTGAATAACCCAACCCAAAGAAGGTGGGTTTTTGCTTGTTAACCAAGTATTGAGAAATGCTATAAATAGAGATTAGGGATTAATTAGTTAGCTAACCCAAAATCTCTCTTTTCTTTCTCTTTGTGCTTGATCGACCGAAACCCATATATAGGGGTGTTCGTTTTTGCTTTGTTCGACGGCTAGGAAACAAGAAACATAGTTTCTTGTGTTGATTTGATTCAAGGTTTTCCAAAGGCGATTGCTTAATACTATTAGTACTAGCATACTCTATTGCTAAGAACGTATTGTGTACAAATCCGTAGAGAGATCATACTTTGATCTTTATTGTTTCTTGATTGAAGAATTGCTAAAAGGTACACGTTTTCTTTTACTTTCTTGTTATGTTAATTTATATGACTATATGAAGATCATACGTGTTTATATTCCGTTGCGTACTCGTATTTATTAATAGTTAATATGGCCTTTATGTCTACTAATTCCAACAAACTTACGACACAGTCGTACTTTAAACCACTAGTATGTATAATCCAATCCCTTAAACAGTCTTTTAGAATACATTTAGCAAAATCTATATATCATTAGTTTAGGCATGACATTATTTTGACATATTTTCGCGAATCTTATCATGTCAAACTCTATCGTGCTGCCCTACACCAGTTACTACTGCTAGTCTACAATGCAAGGCCTTAATGCTAAAACATGTCCAAATACATCCGACACTGAGTTAGAAAGACTAGATTACTTGAACAATGTGCGACGCGTTTAACTATTCAATCAAGTTTAAATAATCACTTTTTTTATAGAAAAAACGTTAAAAATTGTCTAGGATTCTTACGTGCTTTCGCCTATCATCCAGGTTTAAGGTGAAGATTAATTAAAAAAAACGTCCTCGTATTGGTATCAATGACACCAGGGTCGGATATTAGGGAGTGCGACAGGTGCGTTCGTACAGGGCCACCACTAAAGAAGGGCCACCAAAAGTTGAAAATTTCTGTTATATATGTATGCATAATTTTGTCATTATCCGAGTACAATGTAGTAATTTGTACTCCCCCCGTCTCAAATTAATAGTCACTTTTTCCATTTTAGGTTGTCTCAAAATTATTGTCCCCTTTCAAATATAGTTGTGAGTAATGTAATAAGTTTACTATATTGCCCCTAATGATACTAGAAATTACAAACTTTATTCAAAGCTTTAATTAATTCCATAAGGGTAAAACTGTTATTTTACAAAAAAGTAAGAGAGAGAATGCAGTAATGATTATGTTTTCTTAAACTGTGTGTTTTTTGTCGGGGGACAATTAATTTGGGACGGAGGGAGTATGAAAGAAGAAGTATTATTCATTTATACGTTTATTTTTTGTATTTAATGAGGCCTCCGTATAGTAATGGCACAGAGTCACCGAAATCAATGAGACGACCCCAAATGACATGGAAGTTAATCCCCTTGCCTCTTACATTGGTTCCCACCCCTCTTAATGTAATTGCCCCTCTTACGAATTGTGATATTGCAGTCACGAGTTTATATAAAAGTAACAACGGGTTGCTTGCTAAATGGTGGCCGACTTTTCTCAATGAAAGCGACACTATGTGGGCTAATGTAAGCAAGTCTATACATGGTAACTAGTGAGGTTTTTACAGCACCTCATAAATTAGAAGCAAATCAGGGCATTGGTTCCAAATTTCTTAGTTGAACAATGACTCTAGCTCATATGTTATTGATCAACACTCGCTTTTAAAGGTGAAGGTTTGCAATTGTGAGGCAACTCATTTTTTGGATTTAATAGTACTGGGCTGGAGCTTCCCCACTTTGTATACCATTTCTTCGGTTATTTATAGGGTTAATGGCATTTAATAGCAACGTACTTTCTCATTTGAGCCATTATCAGACACGAACCCAAAAAAGTACCACAATACTCATTCAACTTTCAAATTCTGATTTATTATCATACGTTTTAGAGTCATCTCTTGCACCGTTAGTCTTTTTGACTAACGACCGTTTGTAATTAACTCAAAAATATGTTTTCTTTTTCTTTTCTAATTATTTTATTAAATTTTCTTATTATTTAATTATCATACATGTATAAAAATGCGTAGAAATATATATATATATAAAAACGGATAAATGACTAACGTGTATAAATTTTTTTTAAAAATAATTAGAAAAGAAAAAGAAAACATATTTTTGAGTTAATTACAAACGGTCGTTAGTCAAAAGGACTAACGGTGCAAGAGATGACTCTAAAACATATGATAATTAATCAGAATTTGAAAGTTGGATGAGTATTGTGGTATTTTTTTGGGTTCGTGTCTAATAATGGCTCAAATGAGAAAGTATGTTGCTATTAAATGCCATTAACCCTTATTTATACTCGAAACTCAACCCGTTTGTTCTTTTAATTTGACCCTTCTGCTACAGCTCCTATTGTTGTCACTTCAGCCTCCTAAATCCTCTAAGTAGGTGTCTTAATGGCACGAACTCTACATCATTGTGCTCGTATATTTATTGGCTAATCCCACATAGATTGTGTTTAAAGTCGGGAGCGAAGGCCTATAAAGTCCCTGAGTGACTTTGGGGAATTAGCAAAATTAGCAAGTCTCTTATCTACTCTCCTCTCTAACTCTTCGAGTGTTGACTCTTCTTCGCCAACTAGATGGAATAGTCGCGTGCCTAAGAAAGTAATGATGCTTGTTAAGGATTGAGAAAAATATTTCTAACTATAATTAACTTGAGTAACAAGTCATCAACTGACAATTAATTTGTTGTCCAATTTGTGATTAAGACATTGAGATGGAAGCCCACATTTTTGTTACATGTAAACATTGAATTAAACAATTTGTGGAGTGATCCACCGGTTCTTTGTGATAGCAGAACCCAGGGTTCGAATCTTGCCATGGACTTGGTTGTAAAAGCTACGTCGAGTAGAGTCCTCAAGTAGTGGAATATCTAAAATGTTCATGTAGACAACCTCAGCCTCAATGACGTTATCCTTCTTAAAAATAACTGTAACCTTCATCCTAAGAACCTCACTATGTTGGTGTCGTTGTTCAATGATTTTGCTGTCAAATACCAAACAAATACCTTATTCTCAATAATGTCAAATAGTTCACCCATAATTCGATTTCTTATAGATGTAAGAGAATCTTATATGAATAGCATAAAATGAAGTTGTAACCCATGTAATGCCCTTTGCCCTCTTTGCATCTAATCTTATATTTTTTCTTTTCTACTTTTAGTATACCGCCGTTCAAAGAAATGATTACAATACCAAGCTTATTCACATGTATGTGTAAAAAAAAAAATGAGCAAGTACGTGTAAACTTCAATAAAGAAAGGTTTGGATGTCAAGCATATAAGTTTTCAGATAATATATGACATTTTCAATATGCTTAACTATAAAAAATTATTTGAATGTATTTACATATATGTTACTAGCTTAAAGACCCGTGTAACCCCAGATGTATTTTAAAAAATTTATTTTGTAAGAAGTTATATGTATAAATAAAGTAAGAAAAACACCGAACGTAAACATGTTCTGTTAATATATGAAAAAAATAATCAGATAATAAGTGAATTATTAGATAAACAATTGAGTATCTAACAATTAAATAATTAGTTTCATGCATTAGCAAATGACGTCGGTGAGTGCTAATCAAGTTAATAGTCAATGTTCATTAATAGTCCACAAAAATAGTAAGTAAAAGTAGGTTGTGATTGATAATATATTGAAATTTAAAATATGGTATAAAACATGTCATATGTATATTGTACATACATCTTAAACCTTGATCTTAGACCTTGAAGTACTTCTTTGTAGACGACATTTGCAGTAGTTTTGAGATATTATCATCCTCATCACAAACGACAACCTAAACACCTCTTTTGCTTTTGACTCTTGAAATATATGTGTACACGAGCATCGACATTTTAAATTTTATTTGTACAAATATTAATATTTTCGTATTTTATTACGATAATTTGGAGGGAAGAATATTTGTTTTATTTTTTTTTTTGACGTTTCGAGGTAGGAAGCGTTTGAGTCCGACGCGGAACGTTAACCGTCTTCTTGATCAGCGTAAAAAATTTTCGACGCGTTTCGTTAGTATTTTTATGATCGTAAATTATTATTTTTTGGAAAACCGTCGTGGTCGTCTTTTTTCCTTGTTCGAGCCAAAACTCGCGTTTTTAAAAAGTGTATCAATTTTTATTAAATGTTATAAAACAAAAACAAATAAAAAAAAACTGTGATGGAAATTAAATTGGTCTCGGAAGTGTAAAGTCCAGAGTCACCGGTTGTCGGTTTTTTTATTTAATAAAAGTTTGGGTGTGTCCAAAAAATATAAAGATAAAGGAGGGTTGGGGTGGAGGACTCTTTTATTTTTGCAAAAAGACTCAAAATAAGGAACTATATAAAATGGAATTTACTTCCAATTTCCTTTCATTTTTATAACACAAAACACACCACACCTCCTATTTTCCTCTCCTCCCCTTTCACCGGAAAGGCGAGGGAGGAAAACTTTTCAGGTCACCGGGGAAGAGAAAAACACCATCGCCGCTCGTCAGGGCCGCCGCACGTCCGTCGCCGGAATAAATCACATGCAACCCGATCAACCATATTTTCCGAATCCCCTCGTCGTTTCCTACGTTTTCCCCCAAAAATATTTCACATGCAATGGGTATTTTTCTAGTTTTTTATTTGGGTTCGGGTTTGGTTCGAAATGGGTTGGGAAAACACTAGTATTTGATGATAAACATAAACCTTTTTTTGCTGTAACATGTGGAGTTTTGTTAAAAAAAGTTTATGGTTTTGGTTTTTTGGTTATGGTTTCGGATGTTCGGCAATAGGCCAAGGAATAAGGGGGGGGGGGGGGGAAAGGGAAAAACGAATCGAGTCCGAGTTTGCTTAATATAGCGTTGTAAGTATTCGTGTTACTATTGTTTCGTTTGTTTCGCGTTTCGATAGATTATAAATATATGTGATGAAATCCGATGAACTTGCGTCAACTAGATTAGTTATGATGTGGGTTGATTGAGCGAAGTGAGTAATGGTTTTATAGACAATTTTGGATGTATTGTGTGAATGAAGTTTTTGGGTCAAAAAATAGTTTTCGGCGCATTTTGAATGTCATAAAAACGAAACAGGAAAACTTCCAGCAGTATTTCGAGGTTCTCGAAATTTGTAAATTCTGATTTTTGATTATAAAATATGTTAATGCTGTCGAGAAGATCGTTTTTGATATCATGGGATAGAAGCTTTCTTAACTCCTAATAACGATGAAGTTTTCGGCGGGGAAGTTATATATGATTTGAAAACTATGAAAATAAGCAATCATGTATTTTGTGCTTTTAATTTTAAATTCTGCAATCCACGATTTTCAACGGCCGTTTGGGCAACTTTCGAGTCCGTTTCGCCTTACGGGCGATATCTCCATTTAGGTTGTCCGGAATGACGTTTTGCTATAAAATTCTTTTTGGTCCAAAGTCATGGATGAAAACTGATATAGCGGGGTCAAAACCGTGATGGTCAAACTGTTGCGTTTTTATTTAATATAGTCATAGTTCCAGCAGATTCTTGCAGGGGCCGTTTTTGTCATTTTATGTAGAGTTTGGGGGGTCTCGACTACACTAAAACTAAAATAGTTGGTTCCGGATATCGTTTTGCCATATAGTATTTCTTCTTTGGACCGTAGTCGTGGTGGGGTTGAAAATTGATTAGAGGGTCGTTCTTTGGCGCGGTCTGATTTGGGTTAAAGATAAATATAAGTCTAAAAGTTAAAGAGAAGTCTAAATTGTTGATTTTTAAAAAAAGTACACGGGTTAATACATGACTTTATTGATTGTTTATAAAACAATTATTAAAACGCTATTATTTTTACGAGTATATACAAGTTAGGACTTTATCGAGTTTATTGAACGGTTATATATTTATAAAATTCTAAAAAAGTTAACTTTGGTAATATTCGGGACATATTCCCGTATTATGGGTATATTAAATATCCAAAATTATTGAAAGTCTCGAATTTTCGACGAGGGGTAACCTTAAATATTTTGCATTTATTTATTGGATGCGTGACTTACCAAAAAATGGGTTTAACTTTCAATTGTGGAGCTTTCATAATAATAGAAAGTTTCTTTTAAAAAGAAAGTTATTCGCTTAAGCGTGTTTGTTATAAATAAATGAAAGATTGCACCTAAATATTGTGGGATTTAGGATCTAATGAGCAAGTGGATTTCTCACATCACATGTGTATTTTATCGTTTTCTATCGTTGCCGATGTACGCATTCATTCGGGTCGTACTTTATTAAATAGATATACCGGATCGACATAAGTATAAAGGTCGCGGTCGCAGTTCGTTATCGAGTGACGCTTTGTGACTTGAGTGATTATTGAATTGTGGTCTTTTCATCAAGGGGGAGTTCATAGCCTCCCACCTTTGCTCTTTTAATGGTTTTCGTTACTACTTTCGGGGTGGGTGAGAATAACATGCTTGTTCTACTAAGTATTAAAAATGTTTCTTTTACTACTTAAGCGTTACATGATATTGTTTTCACTTAAAGCTTTGGCTTGCTTATTACATGATATTTGTACATGTTTGATAAATGGTGGGTTTACCCATTGGAATTATTGAAGTTTGAATTGCTTACTCAAATGTTTTGAGAAACATTGATTTTCTATTTACAAATACCAATGAGTTTTGAAACCAATTACTTGTCTTTTAAATACGGACACAAGTGCTTGAAGAGTTGCTTGTCCCGATTATGAGATTTTTCGCCTATGAGTAGATATTGCAAAAGTCCCCAGATTAGATTTGAACCATTAATTTTGCCCCCTTTAGTGGGGGGAAGCGCTAATAAACCATTACAATAGATCTATTGGGTTGACAACCCCGTCTTGAGGGTATGGATCAGTTGAATAACTTGAACATCCCTGTTTAGGACGTTTTGTATTGAGAGGTAGGTATCTGGATATTGTTACCTTGTTTGGGGCAAAATTTGTGAGCATATGAAAAGATATTTGCCGTGTAAAGGCGTCGGTTGTCAAGGGCTAATGGCGATATTGTGGACATTTAGTATTTAGCAAAATACCCACTTGATGTATTGTTGTTGGTTGAACTAAAAAAAGCTTGTCGGTCATTACTAAATATTATTGTTTATTGTATATCCCTATTTGGATTTTTAGAAATAATGCTTTGAAAGGTTTTGTAACGCTACTTTTTAAGGAAATTCATTTTGAATTATTTCAATGCGGTTTTTGCTTTAATAAACCTATGAATTCACCAACATTATTGTTGACGTTTTTGCTTTGTATAAATTTTCTCAGGTTATTATCTTGCTAGCTGGAGCATAGGGAGGCTTCGCAGCTCGCGTGGATATCAAATACTATAGGACTTGGTTGTCTTTACATTCGATTAATGTTTTCTTTTATTATACTAATGAGTATCGTTGAAACTCATGTAATCTTGTTTAAAATATAATAAAATTGTTGGGACTAAAAATATACTCTGATTTATTTAAACTCGAACGTGACATTTTATTATACGACCTCCTTTTGAGGGCGTTTTCTGATAACTTGAGTGTTATGAACTATGAATAAGTAGCTCCCAAGTGGTATCTACATTCCGCTGCGTTGTTGTATAATTTGGGGGTGTTACAGATTGGTTGCAGAGCATCGTTATAGGCGAAACTAGGGTCGTTTACAAAACCTAAACTATAAAACCTTTTTCGGAAAAAAAATATATTTTGAGGTCTTCACCATTGTCTGTGATATCCGCGCGCGATTGCTCCCAGGTAACTTTTATGCTATCTTTTGCATTATATTGCTACTACATTAATTTAATAATTAAGTATATCAATATTGGTTAGAATTTTTCTCTCCTACGTCTATCTTATGACGTAATATTATCTTCTTTATATTGGTCGATTATATATGCGTTGACCAATTCAATTATCGCGTACTTCTTGTTTCTTATTTTCTCCTTCGAAAGTTAATACTAGTATTATATAAGGATACTCGTACGTATATGGGATACTTTCTTATTGATATCTTAAGCTATCTTTGCGATCACCGCCATCCTATATATATATCAGGGTAATGTATTATAATCTAGCGTCGGACTATTTTCGGTCACTTACACTTTATATTTGGACACTTTTTGAAGGTAATAATTGGTATAATGTCCAAAATTTTAACTTGAAGTTAGTAAACATGGTTTTTTGGTGGGAGGTTAAGTCAAACATACTAGGTGTATTGTGGGGCTTGTTTGGTATGGTGCCGTAACTCCTCCAAAATAAGTTAGTTACGCCCAAATTTATAAAAAACTAGTCCAAATGGGTGACCGGCAGATGATTGGTGTGTTGATGGGAAAATTTTAGCTTAAAACCAACTGTGTTTTTACATAAATGAATATTATAATACCTTTAGGTCTAAAAGGGGGAATAGTCGGCGAAGTTAGAAGAATGCCAACTCTTTCCGGGATGGTCATCAAGATAAGCACCAAATTACCGCGGGGGCAGAAAAACCGAACTTAGTGCGAACCCATAATTTACTAGGCAGATTGTTTGACCTAAATTGGATATGTTTTGAATTGGAGGCTATTGGGTTTTATACTCAGGCGGCGTGAAGGGTAGATCTATGTGAGGACCATGTGGTTCATTGGGGGTAGAGACCTTTATACCTTTCCGGATGAATGTGAGTTACGACCAACAATGAGTTTAAAATAACAATAATGTGTTGCCCCATAATTTTCAAATTAATTTATGACCTGAATTCGTTCATACTTAAGTGCCCCATTTTTGCTTATCAAACCTGTTTAATATTTAAGATAACTCTAATACATGGGCTTTCGTTTGGTGTCAAACTGTAAGTTTTTAAAGTAGGAAGGAATTACGCCTAAAATCGGTGGATGTTTGGAGCAGGAAAAACGTTTTATTAATCAGATCTGGTTTTGGAGCGTTTTATTTTTTTTTTCATTTTTTTTTTAACCAATTTTATTTGACTTAGGACCTAAAAAACTTTGAGTTATTTTCTTGTAATCTTAGTAATTAGCTGTCTTTACAATCTTGTTTGAAGTGGAAAACATCTGTTTATACCATTATGGATTTTTAGATATAAGGTATATTAGTCGGGCAATGGATAAAAAAATCGTTTTATGTGAAATTAATTACTAAATGTGTGTGTATTGTCTTTGGGTACGTCATAATAAGTTCTTCTTTACTTTAATATTTTATTGAGCCGATGTGGTCTGATCTCAGATAATATTTACGCAATTTTACTTTACTTCACTTTTGGTTGGGATATTGGAATTCAGTGTATTTTTTTGGTCTAATCATTTGTTATTTTATTGTTGACTCATGTTCGACACTCTTCTTAGGCTTTGAATAGCGGTAATGTTGGTTTGTTATCCAATTGTTTGAAATCTCCCAATCTGATGGCGAGTAAGATTTATCTTGTTATCTTCATGATCATGCCTTATTTTGGGCAGCATACCCTTGGATAATGCGTTATTGACAACTCCTTTTTACTTTTTTGTTACATCTTACGTTTTTTGATGAATCTTGTCGTCTAATTAGCACTTATTTTACTTAATGTGGCTTTTGGTCTTGTTTTGATATGGTGTTTTGTTTGTCGGCCATGCTTAAGTAGGATGATTTATAATCGTCTTATTGAAATGAATTAGGACACGCTTCTTCATTTTGAATAAGGAGGAAATTGAATAAACCGCCCGAAACCATAAGTTTCATAATTCTTCACTTCATGGGGGGGGGGAAAAATTGGGACGCCTTTTATGTAAGTGACGGATTATGAATGAATGGGCTTTTGGTATCCGACCTAGCGTGCGCTTTGTCTGTACAATCATTCTGGTTGGGCTATGAACCTTCTTTTAGGATCAGCGTAGTTTGTTATATGGATTTTTGCATTGAATGTGTCATCAAACATCGCAAACCCATATAGAGATAAGTCGAATTAGAGCACCGGGACGGGCGCTCTCTTTAGGTGGGTGGAAATGTAACAACCCGAGTTTCGGCGACGCGTACGACAATAGCGGTTATTCGACGTTGGTTAATTTTATTTTTTGAGTTTCTGTGACACGAGCCATCGGACGTTTAAATTTTATTTGTCAAAGAAAAATATATATTTTCGTATTTATTTCGATATAATTTTGAGAACTTTGGATTACTTTGTTAATTGATTATTTTTGACGTTTCGCGAGGTCAGTGCGTTTGAACCGCGCGGACCGTTCGTACGTCTTGATAATTCGTAAATATTTTTACGGTCAGCGTCTCGTTTATTATTGTTTGATCTTGTAAATTATTTTTTTTGCGAACCGTTTGTCGTCTTTGTTCCTTGTTAGAGACCAAACTCGGCGTTTTATTAGTGTACTACAGTTTTTTACATTGTTTTAAAAAAAATTAAAATTTGTGATGAAATAAAAAATATGGTCTCGGATAGTGTTAAGCCCGAGCTCACGGTTTTATCGGTTTTGTATTGTCATATAAACGTATGGAGGTGTCAAATTATTAAAGTTAAAAGGAGGGGAGGACTCAGTTTTTGCCATAAAGCTCAAAATTAAGGAACTATTATAAATGGGAAATTTACTTCCATTTACTTCATTTTATAACTACAAAACACACACCACATCCTCAATTTCTCGCCTCCACTTCAACCGCGGGAAGGGGAATACTTTTTTTACGGTCACGGAACACAATCGCCGTCGTTCGGCCGCGCCCGTGCCGTCGCCGGAAAGAAATAGGAAAAAAAGGAAAAAAGAAAGGGGAAAAAAAAAAGGAAAAAAAAAAACTGAGGGAAGGAAACAGGAAAAAAATCACATGCAACCCGATCTCAACCTTAATTTTTCGAATCCCTCGTCGCTTTCCTACGTTTTTCCACCAAAAAATATTCCACATACAATGGGTATTTATTCTAGTTTTAATTTGGTTCGGGTTTCAGGTCGATAAGGGTTGAAAAAACATCAGTTTTTGATCGATATATAACCTTTGGTTGTATAACAAGTGCGGAGTTTTGTTTTAAAAATGTTTATGGGTTTTTTGGTTTTTTGGTATGGTTCGAGGTTCGGCAAAAGGCAGGAAAGGATAAAACGAATCCGAGTCCATGTTTTGCTTTTAATAATAGCGTTTTTGTAGTATTCGTGTTACTATTGTTTCGACTTGTTTCGGTTCTATCGATAGATTATATATATATGTGATGAAATCCGAATGATCTTGCCGTCACTAGATTAGTTATGATGTGGGTTGATTGAGCGATATGAGTTAATGTTTATAGACACATTTTGGATCGTTTTTGTGTAATGATAGTTTTTGGGAGTCAAAAAATAGTTTTCGCGCCGCTTATTTTGTGAATGTATCAAAATACGAACAGAAACTTCAGGAACGTATTTCGAGGGCTCGGAAATATTTTGTTTAAATTCTGATTTTTGGATTATTAATTATGATAAAGCTTTCCGAGGACGATCGTTTGATATAAGAGTTATACAGAGCTTCTAACTCATATAACGAAGAAGTTAGATAAGAAGTTAGGAAGAACGTTACGGCGGAAAATAAAGATTTGAAAACTAAAGAAAAGAGAATCAGCTTTTTTGAGCATTATTTACATTCTGATCCGATTTTCAATGGGCCGTTTCGGGCAACTTTCGACGGTCGTTTCGGCCTTTCCCGGCGAGAAACACAAAAGTTGTCCGGAATGCGTTTTCTATAAAAATCTCTTTTTGGGTGTCAAAGTCATGAAAAAACGTGGATATTAGGGGTCCTAAAACCGATGGTCAAAATGTTGAGTTTTTATTAAATTAGTCAAGTTCCAAGCAGTTCTTGCTGGGTAGTTTTTAGTCATTTTCTGTCGTGTTTCGGGGGGTCTCGACTAAATACTAAAAAAAGTTGTCACGGAAGGAATATCGTTTTTGCATAAACATTTCTTCTTTGTACAGAGTCGTGAATATGTGCATTCTAGAGGGTCGTTTTGGCGCGGGTCAGATTGTGGTAAAGATAAATATAAGTATATAAAGTTAAAGAAAGGTCAAATGTTGATTTTAAAAATAGTCTAACGGGGGTGTTGGTTAATATCTCATGACTTATTGAATGTTTATTTAAAAAAAAATACACGCTATTTATTTTTACGAGTATACACATAGTTTGACTTAACGCAGTCTTATTGAACGGATTAATTATAGTTTAAAATTCTAAAAATTATAGTAACTTTGGTAATATACGGGACATATACATCCACGATATGGGTAATTATTAACCAAATTGTAAAGTCGAAATTTCGACGAGGTAAATAAATATTTTTACAAATATAATTGGATGCCGAGACTTACCAAAAATGGTAACTTTCCAAATGGTCATAAATGACAACCTTCAAACCTCTTTTGCCTTTGACCTTGAAAACAACAACGTATAATTGTCCACGACTCTTATTCAGGAATATAAATAAAGGGTGAAAAACACGGGTATCTTAGAATCCTGATTTATGTAAGTTCATTTTTTTTGTTAGCAACTCGGTTTCTCGGCAGATATTTCCATTATATCAAGAGACTTTATGTGTTAGACACTTATAAATAGGGTTAGACAGTAAAAAAACACACAAGTATGTGAAACTTGAAGCGCAAAGTTCATACAAATAAAACATAGTAATAAAGTTGCATAAGTACATATTATAGTTTTTTATCTTTATGAACTTGATTTTGTTGCGGGATTCCTTGAGGATTGTGCTCGTTGGCTATTCGTAACATTTTTCTTTTCGTCGCAAACAACCATCTTTGAAGCATTATTAATGAATAAGTTCAGCAATAGTTCTAGTTTATTTATCGGTGATGCGAGTAAACCCTTTCCGTTATAACAACATAAAAAGATAGAGTAGTTCTGTTTGCATTCTTTCTTTTAGATTATGCGCCTAATAACAATGCATGACAATCCTTGGCTCGGACGTTAAATCATCATGATCGAAGTATTCTGCAAGTTAAATAGAAAAAAGGTAAGCTTGAAAAAAACATGTGAAATGATATATTATTGGATAAGCTTTAACAAACATGTATATTAATTTAATAATGTGTACCAAATGATGGTAACAATACCTTCACAAATAAATGATTGGAATTTTATTTAGAATTTAAACTAAAACACAATCATGGAAACCCGTTTCATCAAACCATCATACATTTACTTATTCTAGAGTTTGAGCTGATCGACAATAAATTAGGATTCTTGTTGGAGTTCTTAACACGATATATATGAAGCCTTCATTGCTATACCACAAAGCCCCGACTTATCAAAAACTCCTCGCTGCATTTTACTGTATCCATTCTCTACCCATGCAGGTCCCCAAAAGTTTTTCACTATCTAGTACTTAATTCCATCATCACTCGTGTCATATCCGACCACTGCAACACCATGATTCAGCTTCATTCCACACTTTCTTGTAAAAACTCCTTGATAAATTGTATATATGAAAGTAACTCATCTTTTGAACAATAAGCTACATTATGAGTTGCGCTTATGTTAATAACAAACCAATATTTGTAACTATAAGTGGAAATCTCAATAAGTGGGTTAAATATAGGTTGTATTTGGTCTCAAATGATTCAAATAAAAAAATTAGCTAAAAAGGGAACATGTCAAACATGTTAAACGTCAAAGGTCTATTTTAGTGCAAACAACTATGAAGATCATTTTCTAAATTCTATGACATTTGTATTCATAATTTGAGCATCAACGTACAAAAGTATAAAAATGGATTAAGTTCAAGTGGATCAATGCCTGCACTTGTACCAGAAATGACCTGTTTAACTGATTCATTAACCAACCTACCCATAATGTACATGTAATTCGTTTCAAAATCCGAGAACTTCTTGTACAATCAATTGCTAAACTGAATATGGGAAACGTAAAGTTGCGATATCTGACACGAGAGATTAGCTAATGTCCCAAGAAAGCTACTGTAAACACAAAAACCAAATAACATGAAAAAAGAAATAAAATATGCATATAGTATTACGTATATAATGCAGATAAACATCAGGCATCGAAGCTAAAGCCCTTGCAAGTTCCACAACGTACTTAAGCTGCAAGTTCTGCATCTTAATGCATAATAGTAATTGCCAGCATGCAAAAAGACATGTCAAACTTTTACGCTAACAAAATCAACTTCGAATACAATGAGGTGTTTATACACTCAATTTCATTTGACCCATTATAGTAGTTGCATAGACAATTCAAGAGATATCATGATCATGTTCATGAAGCGTAATGAGTTCACAAACTCGAATGTATTTACATATCTACATATCTCACAAGTCTTTGAAAATTTAAATAAAATAATTGTTGACTAAAAGCTAAAACCCAATATGAACTTTTGAGCTAAATGTGGGTTACGACATTTTATCTATAGGTGAAGTGAAAGTGGGTTATGAGCCTGTCACATTGAGCTAATTGCTTATATAAGTTCATAGCTGAATGTTGGTTATGAGCCTTTCACATTGAATTTGGTCTAAGATTTCTAACACGTTGATGATAAAAATAAAATTTCTTTTAAAACTATGAAATAAATCACTGTTGTATGATTAGCTACAAATACATGTTCAACCAATAATCATGTGGCCAGATAAAACTACCAAATTGGAGTACGGTAATACACTAAATTGCCATACAAAAGACGGATTTACAAAAACTAAAAGCCGAAAAGAAACTAGAAACTATACCTTTTAGGCCTTGCAGATTCGAGGACCATGATACTTGACTACTCCTGTCCATGGTGCAACAAAGAAGCTGCAAATTAACTCCACTGAAGCTCTCTGCCACCCATAGAAATGTACCTAAAATGAGATTAAGAATAGTTGAACAAAGTGATTCAGAAGCAACATCTTGGACTGAAAATAATATGTAATTTTAAAGATCATTAACATGGAGGTAGCATTTTGACCCATTTACTTATGTGGTCAACTTGGGTCGTGTTTTATCTCAAATAGGTCATATGAAACTACAGGTTCAAAAGGGTCAAATAACACCCAAGGTCTATGTTAATCCATAATCAAATTATTAAATTTAACAATATTGTCATCCTAACACAACAGATATCAATACGGTAGTGAAAGAAAATGGTTGAAGGTCAACCCAACCCAGTCTGACCTACTCGGAAAGTACTATAACACATATCCTATTTTTGCAATAGCCCGTTTTGACCTATTACATGACCTTACAAAACAGGTTTCAAATTTTATTGTAACAATATAGTTTCATACTCATATATAAACACACTAACCAAACTACTGTAGCTTTTTATGACGGTTAAAATACCTACCAAAATTTTCTTCTTACTGGATAAACCATTAAAATATATGGCAACTTTGTGACACCAATTTCATACCCGTGCATTGATATCACGATAATATAATATTAGACATGCTATAACCTTAGATGTGCATACTTTATGAACCTTGAATCATAATGAATCTAAAATTTGATGTTATAAACTGCCTGATCATTATTTATAAAGCAAAACACATCTCAACCAACATTATTTCAACTCCTAAAATGGTGCGGAACAGAAGGTATTAACTCTTTCTTCCTTGCATACCTTTGTCCCTGAAATACCATTTGAAGTTTATCAAGTATTTGAAATTTTCGGCTAATAAAAGGAATAACAAATATGAGTTAGATTTTGAATTTAATTACTAACACATATACCTAAATAAAAATTAACAGAGCCTACTTATTAAGGGAATTCAATGAACATAAACTAAAAAAAATACAATCAAAGCATTTGACATGAATTTGATCGAAATTATCCAAAATAATGAGTGATTTTAGTAGCAAAATCAAGTTCGACGAACAAAAACTTTTAATAAAATCTTTCTAACTTGACTACGCATTATGTGGGACCTTAGAAATCACAATAAAAATGTGTCTCTGAGGTTTGTAACAGAACCCCTTAAAACTGTTGTTCGGTATTAGCCCCATACACCTCAATCTCCAATATTAACGGCATAAGCATATCACAACATGTGAGGGAATATTTCAAGTTACGATGGAAAAGGATAAAATAGTATTAAGACTTACCATGCACTAACTGAATCTGCATAATTTCATGAGTTCTGGTTATTAAGATGACCAAATGAGATGAAGAAGATAACAATGTCATATCACGAATCCACCTTCTGATCTTTAAATTTGCATAAAAAATTGTCCTTTGACAACAACAACATCAGAAGCAAGGTTGTAGTTAGTGACATTAAGCCATGTGCATATATGCATTTCGTCATTTGCATTAATTACTAAATCAATGCTCAGATGATTACCTCCCACATTTTCGTTTCTCTTAAACATTCCATCGGGCATCTTCTATGCGGCCTTCAAATAGACATCATAAAAAGTGAATCAAAAGTATGAAAATCTAAATCAACCATAATTAATAAACTAATACCAACTTTATTAAATAAAATTCGATTGTAATCATACAAAATCATAACAACAAAGAAGCCATAACATAAAAAATTGAAATTGAGAACAATGATTAGAGAGATGAAAGACTTACCATTGAAATGAAACTACAGTTTGAGATGGACCTCTAAGATTAATAAAACGATTTCATGTGTAGCCTGCAAGAAATCAAGAAAATTATAAGAAAAAATAAATCACTTTTAGTGTGATTACAATGCTTATAGCTATAACAACTAAACAAAAGGCATGTGAAACTGATGTGACGATTGGAGCAAAGTAGGGATTTTTAGTAACTCACAAACTATTAAAAAAACATACAATCATAAAAAAAAGACTCGTACCTCAATCGTAATCTTTCAACCTCATATATGTAGTTCTAGTTCTAATTACAACCTAAAAAAATCAAAATTCATTTAGTAAGAACAAATCAAGTATCAACAAATGTTAATCAAAGAAACACATAATTCAATTACTATATCAATTAGAATCCCTAAAATAAATTAAAATCGAAACAAACATGAACCACGTTTTGTGGTTTAACATCAACAAAAACCTTCATCTTTTAACTTATTTATCTGCAATCTATGAAATCAAAAAAAAATTAAATTGATTATTAAAAAAACATCAAATTAGCTCTAGTATCTTATTTGAATCGAAACCATATTTGAGCATATGTGATAATTACTTATTTTAGGGTCTGAATATATTCCTAACACAAAAGCATTTCAAATTTTACTTTCTAAGCAAAACATATAATATGTATATTGTATTAACACCTATAATGATAAAAGCTTATTTAACATGTTTAGGATATGAGATAGACCTTGAGTCCAGCCGCAAAGAGCACCAACACCAACACGAATGATCAACAAAGTCATCATCATAAACACCACCTGAAATTGCATAACCAGATAAAGACTAATTCATACAAATAATTTGTAGAACTGTGTCAAAAATCTATAGAACACACAAATTATAAAAAGTAATTCATGCAATTAATTTTCACCCAATTTTTCTAGGGTTTTTCTACAACTCAATTGAATTGAAAAGAACACACCAAAATAGAAAGACTGCGTGATTATAATCGAAACCCTAAATCAAAAAACTGAATAGTTGTGATACTTACCAATTCTCTTGTGTGGACAACATACAAATCAGCCATTAGCATAGATTCAATCGGTGTTGGTCATAGGTATTGTGTGTGTGTGTGTGTTTTGAATCGGTGATAATCAAAAGAAATAGATTGAAGCTTTTTTTTCTTTTGTTGATTTTGAATAGGTGTGTGGAATAGATAGTAACTGTATAACTGCTATGAATTGACATTAATGACATTAAATGTTAGCTTCGAAACTGCCATTGGGGTGAGGAGTATAGAAGAAGGATATGAAGCTTGCAGAAGAAGGATGAGGTGGAAACAGCTTTGTCATTGAACAAATTACATCAAACTTTCCTCTATTATGGAGAAGATTATGATTTTTACTTTTTAATTTATTGAAACCGAAATAAAGAAAACGTGTAACATTAAAACTGTTATTTGACTTCAATGATATAAAAACGTGTAACATTAAAACCAATATATTTATTAAAACCGAAATAGAGAATTAACAACAATAGTGTTATTTGACTAATGATAGGCATTATTACATTTAATGAACACTAAAATGTGTTATTTGACTTCCTCTAAATTAAAACGTGTAACCTTAAAACCATATTGAAACCTTATTTTTGGAATGTTTTTATGTATTCTAATTTACTCTTTCAAAATATTTGTGCATTAGGTGTTGTACAAATGGTTTATTTAAGGAATAGTTTTAATGGCGGCATTTAATTTTTGTGCTTAAAGGAGTTGTGCAAAACCTTATTTTATTAGAGAGTAAGATAAGTGTTATGTACGCATTAATTGAGAAATGAATATGTCCTAAAATAAATGTTTGGTTTGATTTTTTAAAGTTTTAAATTGTTAACTTTGAGTCTTTGATCTTAACTATTTTTTATGTGTTATATAATACTTGATGCAAAATATATGAATAAATTGAGTTTTAAATGTATTTTCATTGGAATACATTTCATAAAGTATTATAAAAAAAATTATTTAAAGTCAAAATTGAAATAGAAATACATTAAAAAAATCAAAATAGACACTTATTTTAGAATAAAGAGAGTATAAAATTTTAGTTTAACCTAGGATGTACAATAATCTTGGTTATATTCAGTTTTTTAACCCACCTTAAATGTTGTTGTAAAATTGTTATAAGCATATATGATAATTTTAGATAGTAAACTATTACATAATAATTTATATGGTTCGTTGATATACGTAAAACCTTGTCTTCATTCGCGTACATGAGTAATTTG
>BQNB010098459.1:0-25148 GCA_026074375.1 Tanacetum coccineum
TAACGGTTAATGAAGTACGAACAATGTTAAATTATAATAGAGTGAATAACGAACAAAAAAACACATGAACAATAATCCGATAAGAGGAAATAAAACTTAATAAAGTATCCGTAATTACAAAGTATATAGTTTTAGTTCAAATTCGATGGAGAGAATGATATATTTTAAAAAATATCACTTTGTAACAGGTACAGACCAAGCGTTCTTGCTCTGATCCTCTCTCAGAAAGTAGCTTTTCTTAACCTCTTAATGGCAACATCTGAACCTTGCCACCTTCATGATAGACCGTTCCATATGTCCCAGCACCCAGCTCTTTTCGTTTTTCAAGTTCAACATTCTTTATTATCTGCACACGTGGTTTAAAGATAATGTTAAGAAAATCAGCTAGCCGGATGTTTGCATCATATTCACCACATTTCCCATATGTAAAAAGCTGTCATGTGTAAACATTTTCTTTCTTTATAATCTTATGATATGCCTAAAAAGTGTCAAAAATACCCCAGTACGAACTGAGTCCTTTTATTGAAGGGAACAACTTGTCATGATAAGCCATATATGATTTTGCTTTCCTAAATGTGAACGATTACTAGATTTACTCATTATATAATAAATAGTATTGCACCTGGATACCATGCATATCGGCTTCCATTTTAGCTATTAACGCATTACTAAACGGTCCATCCTTGCATTCGTTATCTGTTGCAACATGCTGTGTAATAAGGAAATAAACACCTTACTAATAAGTCATTCGGACGACTAAAATTTAGACATATCAATATTACATAACAAAGTTACAAACCTCGCTACTCAAATTTGATAGAGAATGTTCAGCTTCTGTTACACTTGTAGGAATAGCTTCACTGGTGTCATCTCCAGACATGTGTATCTTAGTATGAATTTCTCCATGACCTAAATTGGCATCTAATTGTTCCATATAACTGATGTTTTAGTTAGTGAATGTCACTTCAGGCTTAACCTCAGCACCGCTTGTTGTGGGTACCCTCATCGAATGAGCATTTGACTCTTTTTGACGCGCAGTTGATGGTTGAACAATAGATGCCTCAGATTTTAAAACACCAGATAAATGAGAAAGCAAATCATTAAACGGTCTATTAGCGTCAGCGTCAGCATCAGCATCAGATATATTTGGTTGGTATTGGTCCCAATATAGATCGGGTGCTGATTTTTAGTTGTTGATGTAGGGACAATGTTTGGAACTTGCAGGTTATGCAGTGGTTGGTCAACTACACGGGCAATTTAAGATTTCAATTGGAAAAAACTATGCGTAATAAACTCTCTTAATGTCTTATGTAGTTATATTTATTCAATAGTTCAAAGTTGATGAGATATTAGGCGAGTATATCGACTCAAGAGCATGTAAGTTTATGGAAAAAATAATTAACTTTATAGTTTCCATGAAATATGTATGAACGAATACTAAAAAACAAACATAAGACCCTCATGAACCGCAATCATTAACGTCTTTTGTCATTATCAATGACATCATGTAAAAATGTCTTCAACAGATTTGGTTTTAGTTCAAGTGCTAAATTGACATACATGTTCATTGTTTATACAGTCATATCTACCTTAAGTTGATGACATGGCTGTAAATTGATCTACAGCTTACCACAAGCTGTGTAAACCTACGGTTGGCACTGGTCATGGGTTAAGATATCATATATCCAAATAAATTGCTACTGTCCACGTGATTAGTAAGTCTAATACATTATGCGAGAGCAAAAAACCCACCTGAAGTGATGTCAAAACAACAATAGCATCATAAATTTGACGACACACATTTTGAAAGATGTCTAAGCATATCCTTTTTGTCCTTTTTGAAGTATGTCTAAGTATAGTTTTCAATCATCATAACCTGTTTCACAGAAAAGAGCTCATGAAAATAAGGCATCATAATTAACAAACATATATAACATGGAGGGGGTGAATATACTTGTTATAGTTGGTTGCTAAAAAGGAGATAACATTCGACAGTTACGTCATATCATCATTATTAATATATTAGCCTAGTAGGTTCCAACTAATATAAGTAAAGGACTTACACGCTCTTATGTGACACACATTTTGAAAGATGTCTAAGCATATCCTTTTTGTCTTTTTTGAAGTATGTCTAAGTATAGTCTTTAATCATCATAACCTGTGTCACATAAATGAGCTCATGAAAATAAGGCATCATAATTAACAAACATATATAACATGGAGGGGGTGATTATACTTGTTATAGTTGGTTGCTAAAAAGGAGACAACATTCGACAGTCACGTCATATCATCATTATTAATATATTAGCCTAGTAGCTTCCAACTAATATAAGTAAAGGACTTACACTGCTCTTATGTGACACACATTTTGAAAGATGTCTAAGCATATCCTTTTTGTCTTTTTTGAAGTATGTCTAAGTATAGTCTTCAATTATCATAACCTATTTCACAGAAAAGAGCTCATGAAAATAAGGCATCATAATTAAAAAACATATATAACATGGAGGGGGTGATTATGCTTGTTATAGTTGGTTGCTAAAAAATAGATAACATTCGACAGTCAAGCCATATCATCATTATTAATATATTATCCTAGTAGCTTCCAACTAATATAAGTAAAGACTTACACTGCTCTTATGTGACACACATTTTGAAAGATGTCTAAGCATATCATTTTAGTCTTTTTTGAGTATGTTAAGGTTATAGTCTTCATTATTCATAACCTTATTTCACAGAAAAGAGTCTGAAAATAAGGCATCATAATTAAAAAACATTCTAACTGGAGGGGTGATTATGCTGGTTATATGTTGGTTGCTAAAAAAGTAGCTAGCATTGACAGTCACGTCATATCTTCATTATTAAATATTATCATAGTAGCTTCCAAACTAATATAATTAAGGGAACTTACACTGCTCATTTGGACCAAGAATGTGGTGAGCGTCGGATTAGAGCAAAGTACAATCCCAAAATAGAGGTGTTGTAATACAAAAAACTCATGTCCAAGTTAACAACAAATATAACTTAGGAGGTAGCGGATGTGCCTTTTAGAGCCATATATCCAATAACTATTATTAACACTAATGAAGATTCAATTATCATTCAGAAGAGAAGCAGTTTTATACCGTTTTAACAGAAGAAAAAGAATGCGTAAATTATTAGAAGAGAAGCAGTTTTATACCATTTTAACAGAAGAAAAAGAATGTGTTGAGAAAAGTGGTACACTCTCAAAGGGATGAGTGTCTGCGTGCCTTGGGTTTACTTTAATCCTGGTGTACTTTTTGAAGTAACTTAACATAGACACATGAAAAAGTGATCATCAAGTGGAACACATTATGACAGTCTAGAAAATATGATATCGAATGTGGTAAATGCAGACACCAAAATGGGTCAAACTGATTAGTTTTGATCCATACCAAAACCAAAATTATAAAATTACCCAACTCTTGAAGATCAGCATCTAGCTCATTTTGAGCTTCTGATTTGTCCTTGAATATCGTATGGTTGTACTCGAGCAACTGTTGGCTTATTTGAGCTTTTGGTTGTCCCTGAACAACGTCTAGTTAGACATGAGCAGCTGTAGGTTGGAGCACAACAGGTTCTTTAGCTTGGTTGGCACTGCAGCAAGAAAGTTACATTGAACCTAACATGATCAAGAGTGTGCTTTTGAGAAGGGTATTGATCTAGCTTGGTTGAAACTGCAGCAAGCAAGTTACATTGCACCTAACAGGATTCATTGACACATAATTAGAATCTAAGTTATCATTAGAATCAACCTAAATTAGTGTAGGATAGTCTCTTAGCTAAACATAATCGGTTTTCCAACCATTATTCATTTTAATAGGTTACCCTCTAACATACTTCCAAATTTCCAAACATAATTGATTTACGTTTATTCTAGCGCACGAGTTAGCTAAATTTAGTCCGCACATCACTTTAACAGGTTACCCTGTAACATACTTTCAATTTTCTAATAATTAATCAGCCGTGTTTCAACTTTAAATCAACAATGTTGAATTAAAAAAATACAAAATCAATTCTTACCGAGATTATAGTTTTACGTTGATTCTGAATCATATATTGTGGCAATTTATGGAACTTTTGTACCTGGTGCATATAAATCGAGGTTGTAATACATGCCAAATTACAATGATAAGCAACTGATATTTAATATAGTAGGCGATAAAACAATGGATGTCGGATCCACTTCTTGTTGTCAACTTCTTGTTGTCAACTGAAAAGTATATAACACACAATAGTTTGGATTGGTTTAAGTGGTACGAAAAAACAACTTATAATATCAAAATGTAGCAAGTCTCACCTCATGTGAAACGCTTCTGAAAGCGCTTTGAACTTATAATATCAATATGTTGAATTTAACGCCCATCATGGCTTCCTTGAAAGATGAAGCACCAACAGCAAGATTCATAAACTCTTGCATTGCAAACTTGTTGCCTGCATGTGACCTCCACTCATCACGTTGAATGTTGGGACACGCAACACCACGGTCTTGTTTCCAGCAAGGTTTGCAATGTGCTGCATATAAAGACAAAAAACTTGGCAACTAAGTCAACATATTCAAATAAGTTAAATTGCAATTTCAAGAGCTACAACGCCCATGGATACCTGGTAAATAAGAATATTTTTAACTAATGCTCATGCTTTGCACACAGTAAGTGACACTGCCAGTATAGCATTTGCACCAAGCTGGTAGACATGCATAAAATAGTTTAGGAAAAGATGACAAATTAAGGAAACTTTCATATACTGGATAACTAAATGCTAAATGACATGTGGTGTGCCATTACATTCTATTTGCACCAACCCATTCATTTACAGTTCCGTCAAGCTCTTGAACTATGAATTTGTCAATTTTGGTCTGTTATGTTGGGTCTTGTAAGGGAATACAACACATAATTAGATTACATAGAGTAAAACAGTATGGGTTGTTAATCAAAAAGAGAAACAAATTGCATAGAACATACCTTTTCAATCAAAGCAACTGAAAGGATCGAGTTGACATTGTCTACATCCTGCACTCAACATAAAACACACATATTTTGGTTAGGTACCAATCATAATATTGAACCATCTCCATATTTTCACCACCAAATATGACGCATAAGCATTACGAAATCGTACAACATACATCTTTGTAAGACTATATCTCTTAATCATAGGCAATAAAAAAACACTTGAAATAAGCTTGACTATTAGTCCACACTATGAAATTCATTCAAGCATTTTATCGAACACATGATGTACAATATTTGTAATTACCAAATTACCTATAATTTAAATTATCATTTACCGATTGGGATTGTTGAATCCATTTAAAGATTCAACAAACCCATCAATAAATATCACCTCATATCGAGGCATAGTTGATTTCAAAACTAAAATTAATACTTAAAATTCAAAATTAAAAACAAAATAAATCCCTAAATAACCATACATCAAAATTGACAAACTAACCTAATTTGATTCAATCTGAACAAATTAAATAAAGGATTACCTTTAAAGATGATTTCGATTCTATTATGGCAAAAACTAAAAATAAATTATCTTAGAAGCAAATAACTAAAAAAATACCTATGATTTGTGGATGATATAACCAGATGATCTCGTGTGTGTTTACAAATGATTTATTGTGTGTGTTTAAAGCTGATTTGGTTTTTAACAATGGAATTGATTGATACTGAGAGGAAAGGCCTAATTATCAGGGCGTTATTTTTGCAACTGATTTGGCGTTTCATTCTATTGAATTCAAACTAACTTCAGATACACATATTTGAATCACCGAATTTCGTTCCTACATTTATTATGTATTGTATTTTATTTTTAGCAAAGGGATTACATTTTTGTTTTGCAAAGGAATAACAAAAAGTTTGGCTTGCCTAATTGGTAGATGCATTTCTTTGTGGGATCAAAGACCCGAGTTCGAATCTGATTGTTGTCGTTTTTTTAAATAACACACGAATTTGTTTGCATGCGGCAATAAAAATGCTGAAGTGGCATTCTTGAAATGGTGAGGTGGCAAATTTTATTGTTGAGTCAGCATTATTTGGTGATGAGGTGACATTATTTGTTGAATAGGTGACATTCTTTAATGATGATGTGGCATTTATGTTGCATGAGGTGACATTGTTTTATCCTGTCTTATATAATGTAATATAAGATAAAATTGACCATTAAAATCATTCAGACAATTATAAAAAAAAACAAACAACATTATTTCATTCAGATGACTTTATGACCGCCTCTTATCAGTAAGATGTGGTAGTCAGATTCAGACCCAAAACATTTTAATGAAACAAACATACCGTAAGTCACAATCTACTTGAATCATAATATCTTTTTTCTTGAGGTACGTATTTAAATTATTAAGCTCCACCATTGACGTATACCAACTCAAGTATCAAACATATACACGGTTCTTGTGTCTTCTCAAAGAAGTATTGGTATAAACAATAAAACAAATGACATTTTTTTGTTATATGTCGCATTCATATGGTTATTGGTTTTGAACGTTTTTATTAGGTACGATAAAAGTCACAAGTTTAACTCTATATAGTTTCCGTGAACTTTCTAACTCGTGGGGTTTATAACCACGGAGATATTGTAAATCTATGTAATAATTCAATTTTTTATAAGTGAACAAAATCAACTTTATCCTAAATAAATAACTTAAGTCTAACACTGAGCGTAATGGGTGGTCAATCATTCAGTCAGTTGCCTAGTGAGATGTGTCCCCTCCGGACCATCCCATCCACGGAGATATTGTAAATCTAGGTAATACTTTCAATTTTTTTATAAGTGAACAAAATCAACTTTATCCTAAATAAATAACTTAAGTAAGACTGGGCGTAATGGGTAGTCAATCATTCAGTCGGTTGCCTAGTGAGATGCGTCCCCTTCCCTTACGGTCCATCCCATTGAATCCCCCCCATGAGTTAGAAGATAGAGTCTTCTTTGATAAAGTTTCACATTTTACCCCACGTGGCCATTTTTATACCAATCAAAAGAAGATAGAGTCTTCTTCATCTTCGTCTTTAACGTTTCTCTTTCCGTTTTTTTTTCTTTTCCGTCAACTGAATTATTTTTCGGCAGAATCTTCACGTGTTTTTTTCCTTTATTTGTTAAGTGTATTTTTTCTAAATTTAGGCATCGATTTATCATACAACACCATATTCATAGCATATATAATTTATCCGCAACATCAACAAATTTGATAACCCCGTCACATACTTGACCAAGTTTTCCTCATTTGTTTTTGGTGCGAGTGTGTGTTTTTAAATTGTTTTTGTGGGGTATTTTGTTGTGTTTAAGCTAGGTATGTTGTTTGTGGTGACCGCGATTACTTTATTACAGTTATTTAGTTATGCAGTTGGTCTTAGAGAGATAAAGCTGAATAGGCGCTGAAGTGGCAAGAATAACCGCGGTCACCATTACATTGTAATGCAGTCTAAGCACTTCTGTAACGAGGTGGTATTCTCCTCCAAGCGGTTCAAGAAGGAATTCATCAGTGATGAGAAACAATTTTCATATGAATGGATTTTTAGTAGTAAGAAAAAAAAATGTTCTTGCATTTAATAGAGTGGCTTGGTAATCTTTGGCTTGGTAATTTCTGTAACACTCTACCTCCAATATAAATCTCTTTTCTAGCACCTTGCTAGCTAGCCATGTCTTCTAATATAGTTTCCGTTCGAAAAATAATTGAAATTTTTTTACCCATGATCATGCTAAACTGCTTGACTTCTTCAAGGATCTATTTATAATATCATGCAAAAGTGAAGCTGGGGTACAAGTTTATGTGACATTTTGAGGTTGTAAAAAGCAAAAACATGAACCTATCATTTTCTTCTATCTATAAATGTCTAGACATGATCTTATTATTTATTAAACATATCATTTTCATGAAAACCTACAATCGTACTAGCTGAAATGAATATGATTGACAAGGGTCTAGTTGATTGAAAGAAAAAAGATAGGAATTTCACCATTAATTTGTTAACAGAAAAACATACACTGAAATTATTATTGATAGTACAATTTATATTCAAATCAATACACTCTTGATATATGTAACTAGATTACATCTTAAACAATAGGATCAGTCGCGTAAAAGAGGTTGTTACAACTGTTGAACAATTTCCAACGACGCGTTCTTGACCTTCTTCCTAACAGAGCTTGTCAATGCAGCGGCATCTACCCCGTCCCCGATCACCACCATTTGGTTCTTGTTTTCCCCTTGCAGCTCCACTGAATTCACACCTGCGACGTACAAATCCACAAGTTGTTACTTTATTCTTGATGTCACAAGAAGAAACACCGTTTAAGCTAAGAAAATATATAGAATACGTGAATACCTAATGATTTGGCAGCAGCCATCATCGCTTTAGTTCGACATTTCCCACACTTGGGCTGCATCATTATGACGATCTTTTGCTGAAAACATTATAAACATCAATTAACAAAAACACCAAAAAATCTATAAACAGTGATTGTATCTTTACGCTACAACAAACACCTTGTTAAACCAATGCTAAGAGAACAACAATAATTGTTAAGAATATGTAAATGCATGCAGAAGATTAGTATACCATCATTTTATACAATACTAATTGAAGCACTTGGGGAGAAGAAGTTTTGAATGAACAAATAGCATCTACATGGTTGTGTATATATAGTGTCATGTTTGTGGTTTACTAGTTCTGCAAGTACTCTATAAGCTAATTAAGCTTATTTAGTCAACTAAAATAACATGTGCAGTTGTGCAAAGTCAACGTGAGGGACACGTCTATGTGAATACATGCATGTGGGATGTTCAAGTCGTAAAAGGTAAAAATTTTGAGTTTCATTTTGATTAACATTTAAGTACAGGGGCATTTACATATATCCTCAAAAAACTTTAATATTTGTCACGTGAGATTTTTCTCTAATGATGCCCACAATAGAAAAATTAAGAAATCATTTGAATTTAATAAGAATTTTAAAAGTTGGTTGCCGACAATACAAAAAGGTGACAAGTTGGATGTTTTTTTAGACGATTTGCCCTTTTAGGTTTATAGGTGCAATGATTAAGTAGAGTGGTAACGAACACGAAAGTTTGATGGTAAAAGCGTATTCTAATGCAACGCTAATGTGGCACTACAAGTCCACAAAAAGTGCAACCAGTCGTATTATGTACGATAGCACTCATTGTATATGACCTTTTAGTAGTTGATAAAATGAGAGGCCACAGTCGTATACAAAAAGTGCAACCAAACCAAACCAAACCAAGATGACATCCACTCTTACAACAATATTATTATATACTGTATGTAACCAACTAAATACATAAAATCCAACAATGAATGAAAAATAGACCAATAGTAAACAAGATAACCTGCCACGTGGCACATACCCTATCCTTAAACCACACTATTTCCACAAGCCTCACCTTCTTACTACTAGAAGTCTCTCATTTACTCACTCTCCAACCACTACCATCATTGACAACAATGGCAGCCACAGTCACTTCTCTCACAGGCACCATGGCCAGCACCACCTTCCTACGTGGCCAAAACACCACCACCACCACCACCTTTAAGCCATCAACCCTTTTTGGACTTAAGTCCAACAAAGGTGGTGTCACCATGATGGCTACTTACAAAGTGACCCTTATCACCCCTGAAGGCAAACAAGAGTTTGAATGCCCTGATGATTGCTACATTCTTGACCACTGTGAGGAAACCGGTGTTGAGTTACCATACTCATGCAGAGCTGGTTCTTGCTCTTCATGTGCTGGTAAAGTTGTGTCTGGCACCGTTGACCAGTCTGACCAAAGCTTTCTTGATGATGAGCAGATTGATAATGGTTGGGTCTTGACATGTGTTGCTTACCCTTCTAGTGATGTTGTTATTGAGACCCACAAGGAAGAAGAGCTTACTGGATAACTAATTTTTTAAACTTTATAAAGCTTCTTTTCAATAAGAAATTTGATGTTATATGATGATATGTTGTGTTCTATTTTAAGGATTTGGTATTGTTGAAATTTTATCCTAGTCTCTCTAGACTTGATTATGTTTGTGTTCCTAGTTGTTAATTAGTATGTGTGGTATGTCTTCTAGGCGGTATTCCATTAATTTGTTATGTTAATGCATAAAAAAATCCCAGTCAGTTACTAAGGATTTTTCGATGTTACCGGCCTAATTTCAATTGTATGTTAGCGCATATGAAAATTTTGAATCCTTTTGTTAATCATCAACTGTTTTGCTTTTTACTGATTTTTCTAGCTTGTTTGCTTGCTACTGTGTAATCTTATCTTATATTTTTTGAAGAGGTATATATACAAACATACCATCAATGGTTCTATGTATGCTAAAGAATTGCAATAGCTCGTCCATGAGCTTATTAAGATTGGTAAATTGTTATACTCCTTATGTGGACTGTGATTATCGATGGCAGATTAGGTTGGTTGGCTTGTGACGGAGAGGGTGATAAGTATCTTTTTTATGAAGAAAGGGTAAGAGAGATTTGCGCGCTATATAAGTGAAAGGATTAAATGTTTTGGAAGTGTTACAGAAATGGTTACGCAAGAGAGGTTGATTTGTTAATGGTTTCACATATAAAGTAATGAACATGTAACCACGTTCTTGAAGTGCCAAAGAGCTTGTAACATACTCGTACCCTTGGCTACGCAAGAGAGGTTATCTTGTAGTTTCAATCATATATCGAATTATTGATATTTGGCGTTTCTTGAAATAAATCTGGTCGGTACTAAGGGATGGTTCATGATCAAAGATCGACATGCATGAGGCTACGTGCAGTGGCATCCCTGCATCCTAACACATTGATGATTTGCCTTTATATAAAACTTGCATTGTAATATTAAATGTCATTTTGAAATGAATATATAGATTGACAATGGTGCTCGAGTAGGTTGAAGTAACAAATGGTTTTTTGACACTTTTTGCATAAAAAATATGGTATCATATTACGTAGCATGGCCGTCTTTAGGGGCGTACGATAGGTGCCATCGCACATGGCCACCGCTAGATGAGGGCCTCCAAATTTCATGCCCTTCTATTATATATATAAACAATATGAGGCTCGAGTTTAATAGTTTATGCACTATTGATACATGTGTATTTTGTGTGTGCGTTTAAAGATATTTTTTTATAATGGCGTGGGGCCACCGAAATCAATGAGACGACCATGTTACGTAGTAAGCTAATTTCCTCCAAACCAGTGAGCTGAGCACGAACGTATCAAACGCTTTTAAGATTACCTACACTATACCTTTAAGTAAATATACAACCCAAAATCGCTAGTGAACATTTCATTTGTAGCATGTTTAAATTCTGATATTGAAGAAACACTACAACAATCTGTTGACTTCGGGTCGACATACTAGACCCAAAAAAACAAAAAGAATCGACCCAAAGGTCTAAGGGTCGACTTAGTCGACCCAAAAGTGGCGACCCAAAATTTACGACCCAAAAAATTTTGGGTCGACATACGTCTTTGTAACTTGGGTCGACAAATGGGGGCCACCACTTTTTAGTGGGATACTTTGACTTAATTTTGGGTCGACACTCCTTTTAAGTTTTGGGTCGACAATGTCGACCCATACTTTTTTATTTAATAAATGTTTTAAATAAAGAATATATGTATTTATTTATTTAATAAATGTTTTAATAAATAATTTTGGGTCGACATCATTTTTGAACTTTGGGTCGACAATGTCGACCCAAAGATAAATATATAATAAGCAGATTACTAGCAGCAGTCCACTGTCGACATTCCATTAATTTTGGGTCGACATTGTCGACCCAAAACTCGAATTTAGGGTCGACAATGTCGACCCTAACATGAACCTGGGAAAAAAAAAATCAGCTGCAGTTTTTCCAGATTTTTTCCGGAAAAAAATCTACGTTTCATCAAATCCATAATTCGCCAAATCCACTATACGATACAATAACAAATCATTAAACGTTACAATACCACAAATCACGATACGATAAATTATTATTCAAAAAATCCACGATACGATAACAAGTCTAAAAGTTTAAGAGGTTACAAATTCACGATACAAACATAACAAGTCTAACAAATCCATAATACAAACATGACAATAGCACAAAACGCCTAATCCGACTCCTCCGACTCATTCTGCACCTCCTCATTATCCCCCTCCTCGTCCTCCGAATAGTCACCACCCGATTGTTGATTGTCCCCCTCCTCATTATTATCCCCCACGTCATTGTCTTCACCCGCCAACTCCCTATCTCTAGCCAATTCCATCACGCTCCGCGTAACGTTATTATAGGATTGTTATAAGCGGGAAAGTTGACTGTAAGATGTAGAGGCTAGGTTGGAGTTCATAACGGGTATAACAATTGTTAAAGGTATTATTTTGACGTGAGTGAAAGGAAATTGCCGACATAGGGAGTTTGGAGTGTTTGGAGTTGGGGCGGGATATCTAGGGGGGCCGTAATATCCAGGTGGGTCGGGATATGAGACGCCGGATATTGAGAACCGGCCGGCATAGGAAGGCTGAGTGGTTGATTGTAAAGGGAAGGGAGGGTTGATAGTAAGTGAGCCATTCAGGGCTGAGGTTGGGGCATAGTTGGGCGGCAAAGCAGTAGGCATAATGGACGAGTAGAGGTTTTGGTGCATAGTTAGAAAAATACTCACCTATGGCTCCATACATCGTCTCACTATTTTGGTACGCCGCGTCAGCCTTCAATGCAGCCAAATAAGCCCGTTGCTGCGCCTCCGCGGTTTGCTTCCTTAACAACTCGGCCTCTTGATCTCTTTGCCTCAATATCCGGTCCATCTCCTCCCGACTTATAACATCTGGAAATGCCTGAGGACCGCGCCTGCGGGAAGTTGAGCCACCACCCGGTAACTTCCTGCCCTTTCCCGACATGTTCTGGCGGTTGGTACTCGGAACGACTTCATCCAAGATATCTTGATCTGTCTTGTACGGGATGACGCCGGCTCTAACCTGATCTTGCATGCTCTTCATATCCAACTGTGACAAGAAAAAGGAAAAAAAAAGTAAAAACAATAAAGATAAGTTATAAAAACTAGTAACGAGTTAAATTACTTACGTATCTCTTCAGGTTTTTTTGGGTCTTAAACTCCCCAGTCTCCGGCCTCGAGTGCGTCTTCCTCCAAGTCTCAATTAGGTCCTCGTAATGACCTTTCTGGACTTTCTGTACAATATCGAATAAATTAATAACAAGCTATAAATAAACAATATAAACACTTTTAAAATATCACAAAAATTATAAAGAGTCTTACATATTCGTTCCTGCCTTGCGCGAATGATTTCTTCCCTTGATGGGTTAGAATCGTGTTCTTCGCTCGGTTGGCAGCATTCTGAAGACTTCTCGCCACCCGATCCGGATGGGACCACCAGTCAACCAAGTTATTCCACTCATCTTCGGTTCTGTCTCCCCACACTTTCTTCGCGCATATGATCCCTTGCCTCCTCGGCCGATACCATATCTTGAAAAATGATCAGCCTTGATCCTTTGCTTATTTTTGTCGCCAAAGGATCCGCAGTTTCAATTGGCAGCCCAAGCCTTTACCCTGTCCAACCGTATAACATTAATGGCCCATCACCACTTATCCTGATTATTTGTACAAGAGGTCGAGGTCGAAATAGCTCTACATATAAACATAACATATCATTTAAATAAAACAAACAATTTAAAAATAACACGCATAATACCACACGTCAAAAATAGAAGTAAAATAAACAATAATTACCTCAAGCGTAGGAAAATATGCGCTTTAAAACGCCTCAGGAATTTTCTACCCACTCGCAAGCAAGGGGAAGGTACATGACTGTTTCCCCTCATTAGGCAATTCAAACATGCCTTGAATAATCGCCTAGTAGGAAGGAACTACCTAGATCCCGTAATCAAAGCCGATCGTCAAGGTCGTTGGCCATTTTGTCTAAACGCCCTCCTTAAGGACCATTCCCGTCTCATACGCAGGTTGGACTAACAAAGATAAGTTATTGAGTCATGAAAATTCAAGTAAAAGAAATTAAAAATAATCAGTGTTATAAAATAATAAATAAACATAATTTCTTACTTTCGCACTGGGCCGTCTAGTTGGACTACCACCGGCATCCCCACCGTGTGATCTGGGAAATACGCACGCCATCTGTAAAATAACAAGTACAAGAACACACAGTTTCGTGGACCAATTAATGCTAATACACAAATTCATATAAATATACACATTTTAACATATAAAAACAATTCCACTCAAATAAAAAATACACATTTAAACATATAAAAACCATCCATTCAAATGCAAAATTACCCATTTAAACATATAACAACATTAACATTCAAAGAAAAATTTACACATATAAGCATATATCAACCGTTTCATTCAAACCACATCTTAAATCGATTGTCATGTCAGAATCCATCGCTAATAAACTTCTTCAACATTAGTACTAGGGTTCACTTCATCATCATCAGACACTACAACATCATCATCATCATCAAGGACATGTGCATAGACATCATCTTCAGCATTGCCTTCATTAGCATTAGCATTGTCATCATTAACTGGTAAGGCGTCCACTTCTGTCGATTCAGAATTTATACTCAAATCCGTATGCTCAAAATAGTCAAATTCAACAGCAGTGTAACATTTGAAAGCTGCAACCATGTATAACCTCATGATCGGACTCTGCCATGTCACGTGATAAACATGTTCGACAACCTTCCAACACGGGTTGTCTACAAGGTCTTCAGGTAGAATACTTGTTTAACTTGTTCGCACGAATGTATGTTATTTTTGTGAAATTCCCTATCAGTCAAAATATGATGTATGTCATGTTCAAGTAAGAACGCTGTTGCGTGTCGTAAGGTTCTTAAGTGGTAATGTGGTCCAAACCATTTTACATCGAAACAATACAACCGTTACGATTGCCCGATATAAGTGAGCTCCAGATTTTCTTCGAGTTGACCATAACATACTCTCCATCAAGCCCTATGTTGAAACTCCGCTGCATTGAGTGGTATGAAGTATATCGCGATCATGTACCACAAACTTCACACCGTTAACTATGCAAGCGGGGTATGTACATGTACTAATAGGTCCACATGCCAAAGAGAATAACTCTTCACTACAGCTCGACGTAATCACTTTTTTTCACGATCTACGAAAGAAGATGCAAACAGATTTTAGAGAGCAAATAACTCCAAGGTAATATATCTAAATGTAATTTTTTTTTATTTACCTTGTGATTAAACCACGCGGGAAAATTCGTTTCCACGTTATCAGGCGATTTTCTGCAAAAAGTTCATGATATTAGGATAAGTCATCGAGAAAGAAGATTTTTCAAAATAAAAAAAAGAAGAAACATACTCTCTGTAAGCCAAGATGTCCTGCGACACTTTAGGACTGTTTGTTAAGTACAACCATACAACTGCCTGCCTAATAAAAAACATCTTATCAGCCAGTTCTTTCATTCTGCCCGTCAGATTGCATGCGGACCGGGAACACCGTGGGAATTTAATTGATCTTCTTTCAGGCAAACCGTCGTTCATTTCTGCCAAGACGATTAAATCTCGTCTCGACATCATCCTTAAGATAACGCGAACAAAAAGTTAATGCTTCTTCTGCAACATAACCCTCCGCAATAGAACCTTCAGGTTTTGCTTTATTTCGGACATAATTCTTTAGCTTCTTCATGTATCTTTCAAATGGAAACATCCACCTGTAGCGAATAGGGCCACCTAGAATAGCCTCATCGGGTAAATGTATAGCCACGTGAATCATTATGTCAAAAAAAAGCAGGAGGAAAAATTTGCTCTAACTCAATCAAGATACTGAACGTTGTTTTTTTAGCTTCTGACATTCCTGCTGCACAAAGTTCTAGCACAATCTGCTTAAAATGAATAACAAAAAACTCGATTATAGGAGCTGCAATGTTTTTGGGCAAGTATCGTTGTACTCCATAAGGAAGTAACCGATGCATCATTATATGACAGTCATGAGATTTCATGCCCGTTATATTGTTATCATCAGCCGTCACTTTTTGCTTGAAGTTGGATCCAAACCCATCAGGTAGTCTAACTCCTTTGATGAATTTACAAAAACATTTTCTGCCTTCTGTGGTGAAAGAGTACTTTGGATGAGGCTTCTCCAACTTCCCGTTTGGTTTTTTAACTAACCACAACTCCTTTCGAACTTTCAAAGTTTCCAAGTCTTGCCTTGCCTTTACCGTGTCTTTGGTTTTGTCGTTCTGTAACAAGGTATTCGGTAAAGCCTCAAGCCGTTCTCTTCGATTGCATAGACATCGAGATTGTGTTTAGTTTTAGAAAGGGCCAATTACCAAGATCCCAAAAAGATAGAACGCTACTCCAATTCAATTCAATTTCTCGATAAGGTTTAGGGTTTCTTTTTTAGCAATATCGGGAATGTTTCCCCGGGCGACGTTTTAAGACTTTACTAATTTGGTAACTGGATCTATCCAAGTTCGAAAAACTTCTATGGATAAGGTGTCCCGGTTCTTTGAACCATAGTATTCCTTAAATTTACTCCTTGTGGATGTCGTGTCCTTAATAAATCTTCTATGTACCAACATAAGCGATTTTGTTCTTTGACACCATCGATGGAGTGTCCACGTTAAAAGTGGGGCATGCGTATACCTTGCCCACTCCACCAGACAAACTATTCGAGCTGGGAAATCAATTATGGTCCATAAGATCGCCGCTTTCATTGGAAATGATTACCCATAGCACGTCTTCGTCCAAACTCCCTTCCAAATTTCTTGAGTTCTTAATCAAAGGCTGCAAGGTAAACATCAATGTCCTTTGCAGGTGGATTATAGGGCCGGGAATTAACCATCGTCAACATTAAGAAGTTTCTTCATACACATCCACGTGGGTGTGTTGTATTTGTCAATATGACCGGCCACATGCTGTAAGTTACTCATCATCCAAAAGATTAAAACCATCAGCAGCCAACCCTAATCGAACTTTCAAGCGTCACCAAGAACTCAAGTTTCATCAAGACCTAACTATTTCCATGCTCTATCCGTCACCACGTGATTCATCTACCTTTTTTCCTTAGACTGTCCAGTAGCATTTGTGTGCCAAGTCTCCACTTTGCTATGTGTTTTTGTGTTGAACATACGTTGTAGTCTAGGTGTAAACGGAAATAACGCACGATCTTTTTTTTGCAACTAACTTCCCGCCTTTGTCTTCTATTTGTATCTACTCTCTTTGTCAGACTGGACAATTAGGCATCTTTAGTTTTCTCTGATCCCAAAATAAAAACAATCCATTTATACAACATGGATCGATCGTAACCCAACCCGATCTTTTTTATGTCTTCTTGATTTCCATATACGACGATGGGAAAATTGGTATCCCTTTGCTAGGGGGACATGCCTTTGAGAAGAGCCTAGAATCTTAGTTACAACCTCATCAGTTATTTTATGTAAAGCCCTTGATGTGCGAATTCTCTAGTTGTAAATTCCAAAGTACTTCATATCACAACGGTTACAACTTTTTGGGTGGACCCTAGAAGAGTAACTCTTCAAACTCGTTATAGGACCCGTTGTTTGGGATGGTTGAGGACCAGTGGTTTGAGTTGGTGGAGTTGGACATTATTTGCAGAAAATCTTCGAAAAAATTAGATCCATGTCACGTGTTCAGTGAATGCGGTACGGTGGAGGTAGCGGAGAATCGTTTTCACCTGTGGATATTTCACAAGTGTATAATGTTGATCAAAACCCGTAACAGATATGTGTACTCAAGAATTTCCGAGGTAACACGATATCATCACAGGGTTTACAACAACACTACATGGCAATGGATCTTTTGTGTGATGGGTGCAACAATTGCTTACATTGCTTGATGAATGCAAAAAGACATCTAAAAATTCTTCGGAATTACGATGGATTAGTAGTGTCCAACTCTTATCAATTGTATAACTGCGTTGCAAATAAACAAATTCAAATAAATGATTATTATTTTTTTATACTCAAAAGGTCATATAACAAATTAAGAACTGTTCTGTTTACCTAAGTACAACTATTGAAGGCAATCCTAACCCACTTCTTTGAATTGTTGCGTCTCCATATATGAATTCGTATAACCAATTTACAATTTGAGAAAATATTCGTAGCATTTCACCTCACACCCCCAAATATGTGTTTAAAGACATATCGTAGGAGTAAAGGAGAAACACAGTCGAAATTCATCTCAAATATAAACCAATTAACGCATCAAATCCTAAAGAGACAAAACATTCAAAAAGCAGTCCAAACAGGGGGAAAACTTTCCGAATTAATTTCTAATAAATTAATTCGACGGTTTTCTATAGGTTGATTTAATTCGGACGGGGGATTTCCCAAATTAAATCACTAAAATCCTAAAAAATTCCTAAACACATATCAATGACTTTTCAACATATAATCATATAAGGGGGTGTTTGTTTCGGCTTATACGTGGGCTTATGAGCTTATATGATTTCGGATTATATATCATAAGCACCAATTTTCCGAAATCAAAAAAGCCAGAAAATTGGGGCTTATGAAAATATAAGCCGAAATCAAATATGATCATAAGCTCACATTTAAGCCGAAACAAACACCCCTTAAGTATATAAGCCGAAACAAACACCCCTTTATAAGTATATAAGCCGAAACAAACATCATATTTAAGCCAAAACAACACCGGTTCGTTCACATTTAAGCCGAAACAAACATCATATAAGCCGAAACAAACAGCCCGCATTTAAGCCGAAACAAACCTGTGGTTGACTGGGGTTGACTTTAGTTGCTGCTGCCGCCGGTCTTTGCTGCTGCCGCCGGTCGTTGCTGCTGCCGCCGGTGGTGGTGGTGGCTCTAACATACACATTATCAAATAATAAAACAAATTAACCTACTAATAATCAAAAAATAAACAAATTAACAAAATAAAACAAACAAACCTCTATATCAATTAAGGGTTTAAAACCAACCAAACAAGGGTTTAAGAATTATTAATTAGAGGATTAAAGAAAAAGAATTAAACTAATAGAAGAGGAGGAGTGGTGGTGGCTGCGGCACGTGTGCTCGTGTGCGAGTGTGGTGCCGGGTGGTGGCTGTGGTGGTGGCTGTGGTGGTGGCTGTGGTGGTAGATGTGGCTGTGGTGGTAGATGTGGCTGGCTGTGGTGGTGATGTTGAAGAGGGTGTTTTTTTTTTCTAAGTATCAATCGATAGATCTGTTAACTTTGAAAGAATGTATAGATTACATTTTGGGTCGACATTGCCTATGAATTTTGGGTCGACAATGTCGACCCTAAGTTGGTCAAAGATTCTCACGCGTAATATTGTTTGGGTCGACATATAGTTTGTACTTAGGGTCGACAATGTCGACCCTAAGTCTTTTTATTTTTGGCGGGATTTTTGACTTTTGGTGAAAATATTGGAGGCAAACATAGGGTCGACCTATTTGTTAAATTTAGGGTCGACAATGTCGACCCTAAACCCCTTAATAAATTAAATCTCCTTCTATTAAAAATAATCAATACTTTAATATTAAAATTATTATATAAAATGATTTTTTATAAAATATATAAAACTTTTTTTATAAAATATATAACTTTTTATAAAAAATATAAATTGGTTCGTTTCGGCCGGGTCGGTCCGGTTCCCCGTTTCGTATATAATTATTATATAAAATGATTTTTTATAAAATATATAAATTGAATGTTAACGAATCGTGATGAATGTTAACGGACGAGACGATATGTTATGGTTATATGTTAGAGGTTCAACGGACGAGTCGATATGTTATGGTTATAATTAGAAATCATTTTAAAATATTTTTTTATATTATTAAAAATTATTATTAATATTATAGGTTCAATGTATGAGTCAGGTAACTATATTATTAAAAATCATTCAAAATAGTTAGGGTTTATATTATAGGTTCAATGTATGAGTCAGGTAACTATATTAGAGGTTCAACGTATGAGTGAGGGTTCTATATTAGAGGTTCAACGTATGAGTGAGGGTTCTATATTAGAGGTTCAACGTATGAGTTAGGGTTTCATATTAGAGGTTCAATGTATGAGTTAGGGTTTCATATTAAAGGTTCATGTTATTGTGTTAGGGTTTCATATTTCAGTTCTATATTAGAGGTTCTCAATGTATGTAGTTACGGTTCATATTACAGGTTCTAATTTAGAGGTTCAATGTATGGAGTTGTTTGGTGTTTATTTTACAGGTTCTATATTAGAGGTTCAATGTATGAGTTAGGGTTTCATATTAAAGGTTCTTATACTAGATGTTCAATGTATGTGATACGGTTTCTTATTAGAGGTTCAACGTATGAGTCAGGGAACTATATTAACGTATGAGTGAGGGTTCTATATTAGAGGTTCAACGTATGAGTGGGGGTTCTATATTAGAGGTTCAACGTATGAGTGAGGGTTCTATATTAGAGGTTCAACGTATGAGTTAGGGTTTCATATTAGATGTTCAATGTATGAGTTAGGGTTTCATATTAAAGGTTCTATATTAGAGGTTCAATGTATGAGTTAGGGTTTCATATTAGAGGTTCAATGTATGAGTTAGGGTTTCATATTACAGGTTCTATATTAGAGGTTCAATGTATGAGTTACGGTTTCATATTACAGGTTCTATATTAGAGGTTCAATGTATGAGTTAGGGTTTCATATTACAGGTTCTATATTAGAGGTTCAATGTATGAGTTAGGGTTTCATATTAAAGGTTCTATATTAGATGTTCAATGTATGAGTTACGGTTTCATATTAGAGGTTCAACGTATGAGTCAGGGAACTATATTAGAGGTTCAACGTATGAGTGAGGGTTCTATATTAGAGGTTCAACGTATGAGTGGGGGTTCTATATTAGAGGTTCAACGTATGAGTGAGGGTTCTATATTAGAGGTTCAACGTATGAGTTAGGGTTTCATATTAGAGGTTCAATGTATGAGTTAGGGTTTCATATTAAAGGTTCTATATTAGAGTTAAATGTATGGAGTTAGGGTTTATATAGAGGTTTCAATGTATGATTAGGGTTTCATATTAAATGGTTCTATATTAGAGGGCTTTCAATAGTAAAGTGTTACGGGTTTCATATTAAAGGTTCTATATTAGAGGTTCAATGTATGAGTTAGGGTTTCATATTACAGGTTCTATATTAGAGGTTCAATGTATGAGTTACGGTTTCATATTACAGGTTCTATAGGATGTTTAAATTATGAGTTTACGGTTTCATTTAGGAGGTTCAAAGATGAGTCAGGGAAATATTATTTAGAGGGTCAGCGTTTGAGTGAGGGTTTTATATTAGAGGTTCACGTAATGGTGGGGGTTCTATATTTGAGGTTCAACGTATGAGTGAGGGTTCTTATTAGGGTTCGCAAACGTATGCGTTTTTTGTCTTTTTTTTTTTTAGGGTTTATATTAGAGGTTCAATGTCTGAGTTAGGGTTTTATTAAAGGTTCTCTCATTTGAGGTACAACGTATGAGTTTAGGTTTTCATTATTAGAGGTTAAACGTATGAGTTAGGTTTCTATACTTGAGCTTCAATGTATTGAGTTTTAAGGTTCTATATTAGAGGTTCAACGTATCACCCGCCAAAAATTCCCGCCAAAAACTCCCTCCAAATACTCCCGCCAAGCATTCTTCTTTACCATAAAAACAGATAGTATCTTATCCTCCCAAGCACACACACACTCTTATCTCACAACACAACCCACCACACTGTTTCACCTCCACTTCTGATCAACTGTCACCAGATGGATGCGATCTAATCAAAACTTGGTTTGCAAGTGCTTTAAAAACGGGAAATGTCGGTGTTACGAACATCATGCAGAGGATTCAGCTATGGTCATCGATTATACGCATGTCCTAATTCAAGGTGAACTATCAAAGCATAACTTATTATGTATATAAAATTTTTAGATGTCAACAATGATCTTTTCTTATGATTTCCTTACTAGTAACAGCCTAGGAACTCAGCTTAGAGAGGATGTGGCTACTTTGTTGTGGATAGGAGGCATCTCCTGGACGTCAACACCTCAAAGTATTGTTCGGGAAACTTCTTCACGACCAAGTCATTCTCCAGGAACTTCTTCACGGACAAGTCATTCTCCGCGATTGCACATAGAATCTCGGAAATGGCAGATGCTGGCTCAAATTGTAAGTTCTTGGCTGAAAGGATAAAGACTCTAGTGGCTCACAGGATAAGTGTTCTAGGGGACAACTAGAGATGGAACTGGCATCCCGAGAACCACCCCCACTTGAGTCAAGCTGGGAATTACTTCACGAGATCTATTAGGGATGAGGAAACCTTATATGGAGTAGTTTTCATTATAGATATCATTTTTAGCATTTGGAATGTTAAGAAAAACTTAATATGCTTTAATGTTTGAGATGGGGAAAATTAGTATGCTTTAATGTTTGAGTGTTTATCGTTTCTAATGTAATGTGATATTATAATAAATAAACATTAATCGAATTGGAAGCATTTCGCTGTAGATGTATTTTGAGTATTTATTGTGGTTAAACTACATTTAGTCGAAGTATAATTTATCAAATTAGCAAAACTAGATAGAATGAATAAATGTTTTTAAATCGATTAGGAATTATTCCGTGGTGTATTTTAATTATATATAATTTTTAAATGCCATTTTAAATGATGTACAAATAATTGTTTTATTAGTTATATATAATTTTTAATTGTATTAATAATTTATTATATATACAATTTTTTTTAATGTTATTTTATTATGTTTAATTATTTTTTAAACCGTTTTTTTATTTTGGGTCGACTATTGTCTGACCCAACCGTGTTTTAATTATAATTATTATTTCTTTTTTTCGTTAAGGCGGGATGGTGAAAATAATTTTGGGCGAATTTTTGGGTTTTTCGGGACTCTTACTTATAGTTTTGGGTTCGGGTCATTGTCGTACCCCTAATCTTTAATAAAGTTACTCTTTTTTATAACTTACGGGTCGGTCATTGTCGACCTAAATTTTGACCCAAAAACGGTTTGTTGACTAGCCCCATTTGGTTGAAAAAAAGTGGGTCCCATGCCGAGTTTTGGGTGGACATTGTCGACCCAAAATAAAAGCCGACCCCAAATGAACTTATTTCCTTCTATATTTTACCAGATAAGAAAGGGAAAAGAACTATTGCTTTTCTTGTTAGTTTATCGTTAGTGAGGCACTCCCATCCGACAAATTGCTACTAGTAGAGATTTTGAAGGAACAAGGTCAAGTGGTCACATTTTTTGGCCAAAGAACAGATGAAGCTTCATTGCTAAGGGCAGCAGATGTAGGAATAGCCATTAGGGAATGGAGCTCTAAGAGGGCAAGAGAGAGTTGTGATATCTTTGTACCCGATGGGAGTTTTCCTGACTTGATCATCATGGTTGATTCTGGAAAATGCATCCACGACAATATTCAAAGTTTCTTCCTGCTTGTTCTAATCACAACCATTAGCCGCACGCTTATAAGCTTTTTCGAGACAGTACTTTTTGGTGATGTTTCTTTAGCAACACTTCAGTTTGTATGGGTGAAACTAAACTTGGCTGTTTTTGGTGGTTTTGCTTTACTAACAAAGCCATCAACAGATAAACATGCAAGCTTGCTTCCACTTAGCTGTAGGAAATCACTTATAACTGCAGAAATGATAAGAAACATAGTGTTACAGGTTTTCTATCAGGCTATGTGTTCATTAGCTATTGAGCTTAAAGGGTCTGCACTTGTGGGTACAGATCAGAACATGAAAACAGCGGTGTCTAATATCTTTATTTGGTCAATTTCTTCTAATCCAACTCACATTACATAACAATAACTTTCAGGGTATCATGCCTATAGGAGTATGGGGTTGCAGTCATCACTTTTATAGTTTTTCATGTCTTTTTCACCATAGTTCAACTTATCCTTGGTTACGATGCAAGATTGAACCGGACGCTATGGGCTGGTTGTGTTATACTTGGTGCGATGACATGGCCAGTAGATTGTCTTGGAAAATGCATCTCATGGTTCCTCAAGATAACTTTCAAGCAACTTCTTAACTTGTACATAGTATTACTTGCTAGTCTTTGTGTTTACATGTTTCATTTGTTTAGGTGATCATATTTGTATGATTAACAGATTGTTTGCAGATTCTGCTGACATGTGCACATAAAATGACGTGTCTAATTCATATTTAGAATCAAATGAGCATTGAAATGTTACTCGATAGATTGACTTTTGTTACATGTTAATGTACTTTAGAAATGGTTGTAGAGTTGTGGGGGAAATGATAGTGAAATTCAGCTGATAGTTCGTTTTCACTTTTTAGTTCATGAATACACAAATTTTAAAGAACATTCAAATGTCGCATATTTTATGTATAAAACAAGCAAAAGTATCCGCGCGTTGCTGCGGGGCGGGTGTGTTTTCGTTGGTGCGGGGCGGGTTTTTTTTAAGTGGTGTCGACAATTATTATTTTTTAGGTTTTTATTTTATTTTCTGGTTTTTTTTATATCAATCAAAATACCCATTATTTTTGAATCGACTTTGAACGAATATTGAGTGGAAATGTGCCCGCGCGTTGCAACAGGGCAGACTTGTATTCGGCGTTTTTTTTATATTATCTACTTGTATGTTCGTTATACCCGCGCCATAAATATTGACCAAGTAAAAAAGGGGAAAAAAAACTAAATGGGCTGGCCCAAGGCGGGGCATAATTTTTTTCGAATTGATTTTGTACAAATATTGAGTAGGAATGTGCCCGTGCATTGCAACGAGGCTGACTTGTATTCGAGGTTTTTTTATATTGCCTACTTGTATGTTTCGCATTATTATACTCGTGCTATAAATCTCGACTAAGTATAAAAGAAAGGAAAAAAAACCAAATGGGCCAGCCCAAAAATGGGAGAAAAAAAACACTATGGCCCGAACGTTGTTCGATGAACAGTGAAAAACCTCTAAAAACGATGTCGTTTAACTTCTCAAATGTGTAGGATTATAATATTATATGTGATTCATTTTGATATGCAACAATCTGAGTATGCATCAATTTATCTAATAGTTAAATCTAATAATGCGAAAAGGGGCATCTCATAAGTGTCAACTTTTAGCTGAGTTGCATTAAGACTTGTAGAACGCGGACCGGA
>BQNB010098460.1:4743-22065 GCA_026074375.1 Tanacetum coccineum
TTCCCAAGGGGAATGGTTGTTTTGAATGTAGAGCTTCAGGACATTTTAAGAGAGATTGTCCAAAATTAAAGAATAAGGATGGGGGAAATGAGAATGCACAAGGCTAGGTATACGCAGTTGGAAATGCGAAGAAGAATGGGAATGTATCAAGGAACCCGGACTCAAATATCGTCACGGGTACGTTCCTCTTAAACAACCGCTATGCATCAATCTTATTTGACACTGGTGCCGATAGAAGCTTTATATCTATTGCGTTTAGTTCCCTGATTGACATCGCCCCAACTCCATTAGAAAATAGTTATAATGTGGAATTAGCTGACGGGAAAATAGTCGGGGTAGACATTATTATGCAGGGTTGCACTTTAAATTTCTTAAACCATCCGTTTAACATAGATCTAATGCCAGTAGAACTGGGTAATTTCGACGTTATTATCGGCATGTATTGGTTAAGAAAGTATCACGCCGTGATTGTGTGTGATGAGAAACTTGTTCAAATTCCCTATGGGATGAAACCTTGATTTTTCATGGTGATAAAAGTAACGACGAAAGAGAATCTCGGTTGACCATTGTCTCATGTTCAAAGGCTCAAGAGTACATGGCGAAAGGATGTCAGATCTTTTTGGCATAGATATCCGCCAAGAAGGAGGAGGACAAGTCAGAAGGAAAGCAACTTAAAGACGTACCAATCATCCGATATTTTCCTGAAGTGTTTCCCGAGGACTTGCCAGGTCTTCCTCGGGCTCGACCAGTGGAATTCCAGATCAACTTAATTCCAGGAGCTGCGCCCGTAGCTCGAGCACCGTATCGATTGGCACCGTCCGAAATGAAGGAATTATCAGAACAACTACAAGAGCTTTCCGACAAGGGCTTCATAAGACCTAGTTCCTCACCTTGGGGAGCCCCAGTCTTGTTTGTCAAAAAGAAGGATGGGTCATTCAGGATGTGCATTGACTACCGGGAGTTAAATAAGCTGATAGTGAAGAATCGTTATCTACTCCCGAGGATTGATGATTTATTTGATCAACTCCAAGTATCCAGTATTTTTTCGAAGATAGATCTGATATCAGGATACCACCAACTTAGAGTACGAGAGCAAGACATTCCAAAGAAGGCATTCTGAACTCGGTATGGTTATTACGAGTTCCAGGTTATGCCATTCGGACTAACAAACGCACCTGCGGTATTCATGGACCTCATGAACCGAGTGCGCAAGCCCTACTTGGATAAGTTCGTAATCGTCTTCATTGATGACATACTTATTTATTCAAAGGACAAGAAAGAGTACGAAGAACACCTTAAGGCAATTTTAAAATTGTTTAAGAAGGAGAAATTGTATGCTAAGTTTTCAAAATGTGAATTTTGGATCCCGAAGGTACAATATCTCGATCACATCATTGATAGCAGAGGCATTCATGTGGATCAAGCCAAGATAGAATCTATCAAAGATTGGGTATCTCCTAAGACACCAACTGAGATACGGCAATTTTTAGGTCTTGCTGGTTACTATCGAAAGTTTATTGAAGGATTTTTGAAGATTGCTAAATCAATGATGAAGCTTACTCATAAAGGAATCAAGTTTGATTGGGGTGAAAAGGAATAAAATGCTTTTCAGTTAATAAAGCAGAAGTTATGCAGTGCGCCAATTCTGGCTTTACCTAAAGGAAGCAAAGACTTTGTGGTCTATTGTGATGCGTCACACAAGGGTTTATGTGTTGTATTGATGCAGAGAGAGAAGGTGATTGCCTATGCTTCTCGACAACTAAAAATTCATGAGAAGAACTACACCACTCATGATTTAGAACTTGAATCCAAAAACTTGGTTCTAAAAGTTTTATATACCAAAAATATATATAAAATATAATACTTTAAAAGTGAAATTAAGAAAATTCCCTAAGGAAAATTCACTCTCAAAAATATATATAATATAATATATAATACGTATATTTAACCGGGTAAGTATGATCACCCGGGTCGTTTCCCCAACGACTAGTGAAATTGAAACCTCGTTTAAGCTTGGATTCTGATTTGAATAAGCAAATGGATGATTTGATAATCTAAAACTACAAGTAAATTTGAGCAATTAAACAATTAAACGAATACGAGGAACAAATAAAACGCGACAATTTGACAAGTAGACTAAAATAAATCCCTAAAATTGCAAATTAAATTTCTAAACCTAAGATAAGACAAAAGAAAATTTTAGGAAAAAGAAAAACATTTTTTTGATTATTTTTGAATTTAATATGAATTAAAAACTAATTTAATCTAATTAAATCTTAAAAAATAGTAAATTAAGTACTAAAAATTTGGAAAAATGATTTTTAAACTTATAAAAGTCTAAAATAACATAAAAACTCAGAAAACTATTTTTAAAACTATTTTTAAACTTTAAAATCCATATTTAAAATTAAAGAATAAAAGCTTAAAAACTGAAAATAAAAACTACTAAAAAAGTGTAAAAAAATGATTTTCTGGATGTAACCCTAACGCTTATTTTTTATAAAACTAAAAACTATTTTTTGTATTTTTCTGAAACTTTTTCTATTTTTTTATTGATTTTTTAAGATTTTTAAACTTCGAAAAATTGATTAAAAATAAAATTTAAGCTGGAAAAATCTAAACAAATCAAGGTAAATCTTAAACACTAGCAGGAACACAAGAAAAATAAGAAAAACCAAATTGCTAAATGAATAAGCCCTCAAATGAGCTTATATAGCTACGGCTTATTATTGAAAAGGGAAATGAAAACGTGTATAAGTATTTAAAGGAAAGAAACAATGACGGATGAGCTAATGCAGCAAACTGGTTAACATGTTGGGTCTATGAGTGTGAGGTCGTGGGTTCGAGTGTGGGCAACCCCTTTTTGTTATTTTTTATATTTTTGACTTTTATGAAAATTTAAATACTATGACTTATAGAGGACACAAAAATAAGCTACTTTTATAAAAGAAACCTATACTGAAACTAACTAATAAGCTTAAAAACAGCTTATCAAAAAGCTGTCACATTGGGCTTATTTTTACTAAAACAGCTATAATAAGCTCAAATTAAGCTCAATTTTAAATAGGAAAAGTGTTTTAGATAGCTTATAAGTTGCTTAATCTAAGAATGAAAAGAAACCTAAGCTGGAAACACTTAAAGGCCACTAAAATTTATGATTAAAATGCTAAACTCAGAAAGAACACTTAAAAGCACAAAATTAAATTAAGCTAAAAAGCTCCATAAGCTGAATTGGGACCTAAGCTTTAGAAGACTAGGTAATCAGCTTATAAACTACTAATCTAACCTAAAAATTCTAAACCTATAAGCTAGAAATCTTAAATTTAAAAGCTAAGTCTTATGGCTACTGTTTTTGGCTTTTTTTGGCTTTTTATGACTTTTACAGCTGAATTACATAGAAACATATTTGAAAATGAAAAATTATGCCTTATTGGAATTAAATTAATATAAACTAATCTAAGTCCTACTTAAATTTTAAAGCCTAAAACCTATGAGTACCTAGCTAATAATCTAATCTAAAAGTGACAGCAGTACTAACTATTTGTTAGTACTGATGCACTTGGCACAAGTGTAAACCAAGTAGTGCAGGTTACCTAAGGGTAAACCTGCACTTAAACACACTCAAGTTGAGTGCACAAATGAATTGAAAGCAAGATCTAAGCCTTTTAAAGCTTAGAGTAAATTTTGCACAAGTGAAATTCAAAGAGAGATTCCCCTGGTGCTGGCACACTTAAAATAAGTTCAAACTTTCTAAATTTCCAAAACTAACTTATTAGAACTCATTTCCTATTGTTTTTAACTAAAATCAAAGCTGTCTCAAAAAGGTTTGCACAAAACTTTTGACTTTTGATAGTCAAAGTAGCTTAAACCAAACACTCCTTTAACTCATTGACAGATTAAAAAAACTTCATAAAATCAAATCTATTTATCAAATGCCTAATACCAGATGATTTTTAGCTTATAACAACCCTATCTAACATGAATTAACAACTTATTAAGCAATAATCTAAGATTTAAACTAATTTTCTACTATTTTTGGTTTTTTAAGGTTTTTAAGACAATTATGTGAAAGTCTATGATCTAAACTAAGAAAATCAAAAACAGATAAACAATTATGATTATTAAGCTAGATAAAACACAAATAAGCACTAATAAGCAAATAACTAAGCCAAAAAGCAACAAGCAAGCATATAAGAAAAAATGAAAGCTATAATGGAAAATGAACAAGATTTTAAGGTGATACTTACTTTATCCTCAAGCTAAAGCAACGAGGTACCAAACAAGAGCAAGCTAACAATGCTCTCGCAAGCTTATTACTCAGCTAGGTTAATTTCCCATAAAGATCCCTTCCAGGATTGGATCTCTCTTCCAAAATAAGCTCAACTTCATTAAGTCCAATGATAAATGTAAGTTTAACTGATTTAAGGTTTTTAAGGTATTGATTAATACTGTAATTAAATAAGCTCTATTTCAGCTTATAGACTGAAAGAACTTAAAATGAGCTTATTAGCTTATTGAGACAATTTGGCTTATTAAGAGAGCTTATGAATAAAAAGAAAAGAGAGCTTATAACTGACTTAAACTAAATTTCATTAAAAAGAGCTGAATTACATTACTTATACTTCAAAGAAATTACATGGTACTGGATTTAAAAAATTACATTTAAGCTTAAACTATACTAGCTAAAAATCTAGAAAGGATAAAAGAAAAGGACCCCCCCATGTTGTGTTATGAGAGGGTCTATTTATAGTTGCAGGTGAAGCTTTCTAGTCCTCTCTTAGCCTTGTCTCCCCAAGTCCTTCAAACATCACCAATCTATATCAATAAATCATTAGATCAGAATTTGAGCCGTTTAAGTCAATTTGTGGACACTTAGAGGATTGCCGAAGCTGTCATACTTCTTTATTGTGACAGCTTGTGCTACTTATGTGAGTGAGTTTAGTGCAAAACCCACGCCTCTTGTTTCTTCATGTCCGCGTGGCCTAGAGCTTGAGTGAGGAATGATTGCCTCTTGATTAACTATCAGTCCTTACAAGTCTTGTTAGAAGGAGACTCATGAATTGTCTTAATGCCCATTGATTTTAATTGCCCTTTGTTTTGACTGTTTGGTGAAACGAGAGAGACAAATGAACAATAAAAAGGCTTCGCGCCTTTATAACTGAAGCGGGTAACAAATTTTTAAACTTTGGGATAATTGCAATTTTAGTCCCTCTCTTTTGATTCCTCCTTTTCTAGTTATAAACTAGTTTCAGAAATTGCAAAACTGGCCCTTGTGGTTTATAAAAAGGAAGAGTTGGGCTAGGGTAATGGGCTTATGGATTCGGGTATGGGGTTTTTGGGTTTTTCAAGCCCATTAAGGTTTTTAAGGCCCAATAAGAGGTGAAGGGCTATTTTTGGACTTTGGTGAAACTTGGAGGGTGAAAATGGAATGTTTTTGGGTTTTGACTTTTATTGGTTGACCATTTTTGACTGGATTTGACTTTTCTGGCTTCGGCTTTGAATCTTTGGCTTCTTTTTGTACTCTTCTGATTCTTGTGTCCGAGCTTGCCCGTTTTTGACTGTTTTCTTGTGATTTTTGATATATCCGTACCTACATACACAAAACACAAATACAAGCATATTTTTGCAATTTTTGGACTGTTTTGGGTTTAATTGGGTTAATTATGTATAAAACGATATGTGTATTTTACACTTAACAAAATTCCCCAAACTAAACCGATTTGCATGTCTCAACGAAACAGCAATATCACATGCCTTATAACCAAATACCACGCTCGAAACTTCCCCAAACTGAAACCTTTGAAAAAAAAGTATCAAAGAGTTTTGTTAAAGAATAAGAGATCACAATTTATAAAACACCCGAGTTTCCCCATTTTCAAAGATTTTTCTCTTTTTTATGAAACTAACTTCCTAACTACAACTTATTTGTTTGACATAATATACTTAATTTTCCATTACCTTATTGGTTAACATTAAGGATCAAAAGAATAAAAGCACAATAAATGTCTAAGAAGAATAACTTCATCCAGTCCCCTATTTTTTCACTTTTTCCCATCTAATCTTAAAAATAAGATCATTGTTAATTACAAGTCCCATGACTACTAACACTACTCATAAATCTAATAGTGTACTTACTTTTCCTCAGCCGCAAAATCCTACTTTTGTATCTCAAGATTTTACTTAAGTTATATACCCGAAGGCTCTTTAAGACTTGTTTCGATACTTTTAATTCCAAAAATAAATGCGTAACGGTTAAGAACGCAATTAATTAGATTCCTAGCCCTTTTTCAAAAGATCAAAAGTCCATCAAGAATTAAAGTCCACATCGAGGCAACCAAAATTTGGCTTTTATTAGGGCTACATAAGCAAGCACCATTCATGTCATATACCCCAAGCTCTTTTAAGACTTAATGGACCAATCTTAATTTGCACCATATACCCCTTAGGCTCTTAAGGCACAAAATAAGACAAAAATCTAAAGCAACATATAAATCCTCAGTCCTTTTAGAAATGCTACAACATCGGCCACAGCTCGACAATATGTCTAGCAAACATATTTCGACTGCGTTCGGTAACTTCATCGAACCGTTTAGAAGGCTGTAACATCGGTTGTGAGCCGGCAAGATACATCAAACTTTTATCAGTCTCGGATTATTAATGAATTCTACTTATCCCATATACCCTAAGGCTTTTTAAGGAATAAGCAAAATATTTCTTTTTATGATACATATATTATGCCAAATTAAGTATTCCTGAAGTGTACTCATCACAATCCCAAAAGAGACTAAAGAAAACTTCATAGCTAATTATTAACGCAAAAACCGTACAACTCAATTATTAAACATTTATATATATAGGGTGAAACAAGCTAATGGGAGAAAAAGCCTCAATTAACACTTTATGGAGTCTTGAAAGAAAACCAACTATTCTACGTTTAATGTCATGACTTATAAATAACACTATCATTTCTTATTCTTCGCAATTTAAAATTTCTAAGAAAGAAATTCGCGAACACTTAGCCATATAAAATCCAACTCGGCATATTTAAAATCTACTTGAGATTAGCACAAGTATCATTTTACTACATGATTCAAGACTAGGCATGTTTAAAGTCTACATGAGACTAGCACAACTATCATCATTAATTGTTAAGGGAGAAAGCTAGAACTCTACACGTTCGATCGGGTCAAAAATTACTTCTTATTCTTACCAACGGAAAACCTACATTTGTGTCTTAACACTTTTTTTTAAATATATTTATGACTAAAAATTTAAATTTTTTGCTATTTTTGTGGGAAAACGGGTACGTGAGAACAAAACAATAAGCAAGCAACATCAAATCGATAGATTCCCTTCCCCAAACTAAAACAAAACATTGTCCTCAATGTTTAAAGTCGGGTCTCTACGAAAATCTAAGCCGTTTATGAAGTATGCAAAGATAAACGTTAATAGTCGATAATGATAAAAAGGAATTCGGATCTGCTTCTCCCCAAACCTCAATTTTCAACAAAGGATTAGCAGCTCGATTAGAACGGGACAAATCAGCCGGACACGAGAGGCTTCAAAGAATTTGTTGGTTCAATCCTACAAAAATCACAACAAACAAGGAACAAAACATCGAGAAATTGGAAAAAGTACAAGCCTCTCTCAACACAACACATTAGTTTAAGAAAATAGAAAGAAAATATAAAGGATAAGCATGGGGTGAACTCCCACGAAGCGGCTTGTTTTTGTTCACCGAGTCGCAAGCTCGACTCGATCCCTGAATTTAGTTGTCCTTAGGGAAAGTTTGGAGATCCGGGATAACCAATGGTGGTGTATCCCCTCTATAATAGTGCTTAAGACAGTTGGCAATTGACTTGAAATTTGAACATGCGGCATGAGACAACTGGTCAGCACCATAAGATAAACTTCAGTGATTGGTTAAAGGTCCAGACCATCAGGATTTGACTTCCAGAGAAAAATCATTAATCGGAGATGAAAAAGCAAGCTGATCAACCACAATTGAAGAAAAAAAAACTCGGTCTTTAACTTGGAATCGAGTAGTTTATTTCTTTGCTTCTTTCTCCTTGTAGATTAGGCGAATCTCATAAGCTTGATCACGAAGCTCGCTAGTTCATTGAGTTGGACCTTTGATGATCGCCCGCGTTCTTTAAATCGAAGTTGGCACGCTTAAGAGCCCAATATGCTTTGTGTTCTAGTTCAACTGGTAAGTGACACGCTTTACCATAAACTAACTTGTACGGAGTGCATCCAATTTAGAGTCTTATAAGCTGTCCTAAAAAGCCCATATGCATCATCTAACTTGGTCTGACCATAGAGTCAACGTTTTTCTCCTACGTCCTCTCATAAAATTCTTTTAAGATCTCGATTCGTGACTTCAACTTGACCAGTACTTTGAGGTGGTAAGGAGTCGAAAGACGATGGGTGGACACCAATATTTAGACATAACTCTAGCAAACTTATCGTACAAAAATGGTCCCTCATCGCTTTATGATTGCTCTAGAGCACCAAATCGGAGAAAAGGGATTTTAAGAACTTAAAACTACTCGAGCATCGTTAGTAGGGGAGCGCCTTGGCTTCAACCCATTTGGAAAGATAATCGACGACTACCAGAATAAATTTGTTTCCTCTAGACGACGGAAAAGGTCGCATAAAATCAATACCCCATACATCGAAAATTTTCAACACAACTTAAGATTTCATTTGAGGCATCTCATCACGTTAGAGATTTTACCTTGCCTTTTGACATGCATCGACAAGAATTGATCAATTCGTAACATCCTTCAAATTGTAAGGCCAAAAAGAATCGGCGTCAAATACTTTCTGAGCTGTGATGTTGGCACTGTGATGGCCCCCGGTGGGTCCTTCATGACAAGCCTTGAGGATTTCAAGAGCTTCTTGGCCAAATACACATCTACGAATGATTTGATCCGCACATGTACGAAAGAGATAGGGATCATCCCAAAAGTAATGCTTCACGTCTTTGAAAAACTTTTTCTTTTGTTGACTTCGACATCCTTGAATTAGAAAATTCCCCGCCGTGGTAAGTATTGGCGAAGTCGGCGAACCACGGGTACTTGATAAGAATTCACAACATTTAAAAGTTTCAAGAGGAAAGTACTCGTAATGTCTTTGGGATCAAAATCCATCTCGTAGAGGGTTTTCAAACTAGGAGAGAGGTATCGGGTCTGGCATAGTTTTCACTCCCTGTTGGTATCCATTACTGGAAAAATAGAATTCTTGAAGAAGTCAGATCCATCTAAGCAATCTTGCTTGCGTCTTTCCTTGTTGAAAGTTATTCAATGGGGGAGTGGTTCCGTGTAAACAACACATTTGTTCAACGATTAGATATGATCTGAAACTTCTCGAAAGCGAAACTACCCAAGCATTTCTTTCCTCGGTTGTTTGTTGTATTTTGTTTCTTCTGCTTCGGTCAGAGTCTTACTTACATAATAATTGGTCAGAAATTCTCTTAAATTTTTGCCCTAGGACCGCACCTATTGCATAATCACTTGCATCAACACATGATTTCAAAGGTTGGATCCCAATCCGGAAGCAATAAAAATGGAGCTTCGTTAACTTCTTTTTTTATGATTAAAAGGAAAGAATGCAATCTTCACGAAAAAATGAAAGGAGTGTTCTTCTCTAAAAGAGATGGGTCATGGTCGAGAGATTATGGAAAAGTCTTGATAAAACTTCGATAGAATCCGGAGCATGCCGAGAAAACTTCTGATCCTTAATAAACACGGTCGTATGGGTGAGGAAGCTTTGAAATTAACATACAACTTTTGGCCTTAATCGACTTCAATTCCTTTTCTAGGAGATCTATGTCCTAAAACAATGCCCTTCTTTAAACCATGAAATGGCTACTTTTCCTCCAATTTAGTGCTAACCTTGGTGTCTTTAACACCCCGATTTGTAGCATTTTGTCTAAATTGGCCAAGACACGAGGAAAAAATCTCCGAAAAACTAAAAAATCATCTATAAATATTCCATTAGTTTTTCTATCATGTCGTGAAAATGGCCATCATGCAACGTTGACAAGTTCCGGTGCAATGTACAATCCTAATGGATACGACCGGTATGACGAATAGTATCCGTATGGCATTTGTAAAGTAGGTTTTCATCTCTTGAATCTGTTAGGTCAATTGGGATTTGAAAATACCACTAGAAAAACCATTCTAAGAAACGAATAAAAGTACGTTGCCACCCTGGGCTAAGCGTTCTAACATTTGGTCCATGAACTTGGTAAACCATAAAAAATGGTCTATTACAAGTTGCTTCGTTTAAACTTTCGTTAGGTCGAATTCAAACTCCTCCATCCGTGACTAATCGAGTAGTCACCAATTCATTTTCTTCGTTTCTTGCAAAATGTTAATGTCATAACCAACCTTTTTTAGGAACACAATGGACCGGACTAACCCATGGACTATCCAAGATCGGATAAATCAGTCCCGCGTCAAGAAGTTTTTCTACTTCTTTCTTGATGATGTCGTGGATTTTAGGGTTAACCAACCTCCTTGATGTTGGACTGAAAGGTTCGAAATTAACTTCTAAAAGGATTTTGTGAGAGTAAAACTCGGATCCTCTAAGCCTCGAATAATCAAAAGTTTTCCAAGCTAATGCTTGTTTCACCCCTACTTCGGTTTTTAAAGAACATTAATGATGAAGGACTTTTCATCCTTGGCTTAAATCTTTTGGAAATTATGGACTGGAAGCTTGTTATTTTTCTCTAAAAAAAAAAAAACGCATACTCGAGATACGGAGGTAACTCTTTAAGTTCGACTTCGGGAAGTTCATCTTTTGGTTCATAAGAAGTAGCATATTCGATTGAAGACTTCTTTGGTTCAACAACTTTAAGATCTTTTTGAAATTCCTAGTGTAGTAATCTCCTTAGTTTAGGTGGAGGTATAAGGTCATAGTTGAGAAGTGCCTCGAGAATGAGAATGTCCCCCTGGGATCTTAGTACGATAGCATTGAAAACTGTGAAACTGGTTCATCATCGATTGCTATAAAAAGCAGGGAGATCGCGCGGCTATCCTCAAAACAAGAGTAGAAAATTCACTTATCAATTCAAAAGGAGTAAGTGTTGGAGATGAAAAGGAAAAATCCGGAAGAAGTAACGGAGAAGAATTGTTGTTAAAGGAGCAACGAAATCAGGAAAATCCAGAACTTCTTGTGAATAAATGTTCAAAGTGGCATCGATAAATCAACTTTCTTCAATGATTCGTAGATTGTTGAATGAAATGGAAGGTGCATCACACATTTAAGGGTTAAAGATTGTCATCATTCATAAGAGTAAATCTCTCCTTCGTAACGTCGATTAAAGCATTAATGTCCTATAGAAAAGGGTCGCCCGATGTATTAACGATACTCGAGGAGATCGCTATAAAATCAAGCAACAATAAATAACAAAGTCACGTAAAAATAAACTTCCCCTACTTTAACAAAAACATTTCTGTGACACCGGTTTATATGAAATTGTACGATCGGCTAACTCTAAAACCATTTTTGTTTCGGTAAGAACCAAAGCTTTTTCCAAATGGAAAAGAGGCATGAGATTAAATGCAAGCTCCCAAAATCGGCAAGGGCTAGAATAATGTATCAAATTCTGAAAAATCACAAGGACATAGAAATCGGTCCTGGTCACCTAGCTTTTCCCGGAAAGCTTTTAAGACAACCGCACTACAATTCTCATTCAAACGGCGTTTTGGTTACAATTATTCGATCACCTTTCTTTGTTATTTAACATCTTTTTAAACAACGATGCAAACTTTACATATGAATTTGATAGCATCCGCAAAAACTAAGCTCAAAATGAAGGTTTCGAAGATTTTCCATAAACATTTGAAGAAAGAATGTCATCTTTTCATGAATCTTTTGTTTTGTTTTAGCTCTCGACGTGTAAGGTTAAAATTAGTTTTGGCTTTGTAGCAACGAAAGAAGGTTCATCGATGGTCATTGTCTTTGGTTGTGTTCTTGACCAAAGGAGAGGTTTGGATGTCATTGTGCTCCGGTTAAGACCGTATCCTTTGTCACCATTACTTTCCTTTTCCACTCACCACTGGCGGTGGAATCGGAGGTCCATCGTATGAAACACCACTACGAGTCGTAATTGCCTTGGCTTCGTTTTTAGGATTTAGAATGGTATTGCTTGGTAAAGTACTTGAACTTGAAGGTTGGTTGGTGTCATAACTTTGCATGAAACTGAGCATCATTTTCTGAAAATCATCTGCCATTTTTGAGAATCATTGTAAACTCAGCTTTGAAAATCATTTGGTTCTTTGAAAATTGATCCAACTTCAATTGGCGAAGTTATTCATATTCGAAATCATAAGCTTTAGCATACAAACTTTCAAAATTTGTTTTAGTAGACAACTCCTTGAATTTTGTGAAACCTGGAGGTAAAGCTTGATTACTAAAGGTTGATTTGTGTTGGGTGTGGTATGTTGGTGCTTGATAAACGGCTCCTTGATTGTTTGGACGGTTTTGGTTAAAATTTCCTCCCACGGGTTTTGATTTTTCGAATTGAATTGTTTCCTTGATATCGGTTTATGGTATTGTTTTGAACATCGTTGATTGAAACCCGGTGGGGTCTCATTTGGGTTTGCCAAATTAGAAGGTTTGAGTTTCATTGAAGAAAATTACCAAGGCTGCAGTTTGTTGAGAAATTTGTTTGGATGTTGTCATGAAAAACGGGGAAAACATTTCCACCTCGAGTTAACGGACAATGGTTAAAATTGTGATTTGATCCACACGTAACACATACTTCCTCAACTGCTTTGACGGTAGCAGGAGCAGTAACAACTAAACTTTCATTTCATTCATTATTTGTTTCATTTTAATAGTCATCTTATCCTCAAGAGAAGCGGCTATTTGTTGCATATCGAAAAGAAATTATTAAAATGTGAAGAAGTAGAAAGAGGAGCATCCGAATCTCACACTAAAAAACTCGAATCATAGCACGACTTCTTGATAACGAACTTTTTGACTTGCTTTTCAATAATCCTAACCTTCTTGAGGCAATCTTGTCTAAAAAATTCCGAACCCTGCAGCGGAATCTAAGTAATCTTGATCGTTGGAAGCTTCAAGAGAATTGTAAAAAGTATCAGTTGGTTTAAGTTTTCCGAGAAGCCATGGTGATGACATTGACGAATGAGGTCCTTTAAGAACGTTCCATGCTTCATAGAATTCATTGAAGTTCGTTTGGTTCTTGGAAAAATTTGTGATTTTGTTTCGAAGAAAAGTTTGTTTTCGAAGGTAAGAGAATTGGTTTATTGAATTATGAAACAAGGACGTCCATTGAAATTGATCTGGAGGTTCCTTGTCTAACCAGATCCGGGCTTCACCGTCTAGAGAAAGAAACGAAAAAGCAAAAGTTTTTATTAATCGAAGTGTTCCGGCTTAACTTCCGGATGTCTAAACGTTGAAGTGACTTTGTTGAAAAACATCGACAGGTGATTGTGAGGGTCTTTTGTCCCTACCGTAAACTTATTACTTTGCACAAGATTGGGAATTAAGGGTGTTTCAAAGCTCAAAAGTGTTAGCATTAATCGGTGGAACAACTAATTGCAATCTTCGATACCCCTACGATGGTGCTTGTAACATTTGGGCCATGGTACGATTGTCGGCCATTGCAACAATGTTTTGATCGACAATTGGTTCTTCTAAATCAAAATTTTCAACAACAACCGGAAGAGTTTGTTGTTTGACGACGCTACGAGATTGCGAACCGAGTGCCATAAAAGAAAAAACCTAAAAAAAATCAAAAAGCAAAACTTTTACACTAAATTTTTTAAAGAACAATGAATTTTAACGGTTACACGGAAGAGACTTAAACCAAATAATCAACTACTTCACGGTAGCCCCCACCCCCTTTCTCCAAAAAAAAATTCTTTTCAGGTGAACCGTACTTCGTAGGCGACATCAAAAGTGGCAAGTGTTAAATCTTTAGTTCGAATTTAGGAACCAACAAGTTCAACCAAAATTAATTATGATATACCCTACCGTGAGAGTATTATATTTTGGTATTTTTACCAATTGGTGACTTTTTATCTCTTAATTAAAAAGGAAAGATTTTTATATTTTTGATTTTTCTATTTTTTTTATCTTTTACTTATATTAAAAAGAAAAGGAAAATATTTTTTTACTTTAATATTTATTTTTTTTGGATTTTTGAATTATAAAACAAATGAAACTTTCCATGTGTGAAGGATCTTCAAACCAAATAAACTAAAAACGAAGGAATCTTAAACACTGGTTCCCCCACCACCCCGGCAACGGCGCCAAAAACTTAGTGTTAGAAGTTTTATATACCAAAAATTTATATAAAATATAATACTTTTAAAGAGCAATTAAGAAAATTCCCTAAGGAAAATTCACTCTCAAAAATATATATAATATAATATATAATACGTATATTTAATCCCCCCAGGGGGTTACCCCCCCTTCCCCCCAACGAGGGGGAAAAAAATAAAAAAAAAAAAAAAAGTATGTAATTTAGATATACATTAAATTTTACTAATACGAATAGTGTATGGTAGAATAATAGTTTAAGCTTGATTCTTTTTGAATAAGCTAATGGATGATTTGATAATTAAAACTACAAGTAAATTTTGTGCATAAATTTTAAACATATAACCGGGGAACAAAAAAACGCGACAATTTGACAAGTAGACTAAAATAAATCCCTAAAATTGTAAATTAAATTTCTAAACCTAAGATAAGACAAAAGAAAATTTTAGGAAAAAGAAAAACATTTTTTTGATTATTTTTGAATTTAATATGAATTAAAAACTAATTTAATCTAATTAAATCTAAAAAAATAGCAAATTAAGTACTAAAAATTGGAAAAAAAAGAATGATTTTTAAACTTATGAAAGTCTAAAATAACATAAAAACTCAGAAAACTATTTTTAACTATTTTTAAAATTAAAATCCTATTTTTAAAATTAAAAATAAAAGCTTAAAAATGAAAATAAAAATCTAAAAAGTGTAAAAATGATTTTACTGGATGTAAACCTAAAGCTATTTTTTATAAAACTAAAAACTATTTTTTTGTATTTTTCTGAAACTTTTTTCTATTTTTTATTGATTTTTTAAGATTTTTACTTTCGAAAATTGATTAAAAATAAAATTTAAGCTGGAAAAATCTAAAAAATTCAGGGTAAATCTTAAACACTAGCAGGAACACAAGAAAAATAAGAAAAACCAAATTGCTAAACGAATAAGCCCTCAAATGAGCTTATATAGCTACGGCTTATTATTGAAAAGGGAAATGAAAACGTGTATAAGTATTTAAAGGAAAGAAACAATGACGGATGAGCTAATGTAGCAAACTGGTTAACATGTTGGGTCTATGAGTGTGAGGTCGTGGGTTCGAGTGTGGGCAACCCCTTTTTGCTATTTTTTATATTTTTGACTTTTATGAAAATTTAAATACTAGGACTTATAGAGGACACAAAAATAAGCTACTTTTATAAAAGAAACCTATACTGAAACTAACTAATAAGCTTAAAAACAGCTTATCAAAAAGCTGTCACAGAAAGTGGGGGTTTGGGCTTATTTTCACTAAAACAGCTATAATAAGCTCAAATTAAGCTCAATTTTAAAAAGGAAAAGTGTTATAGATAGCTTATAAGTTGCTTAATCTAAGAATGAAAAGAAACCTAAGCTAGAAACACTTAAAGGCCACTAAAATTTATGATTAAAATGCTAAACTCAGAAAGAACACTTAAAAGCACAAAATTAAATTAAGCTAAAAAGCTCCATAAGCTGAATTGGGACCTAAGCTTTAGAAGACTAGGTAATCAGCTTATAAACTACTAATCTAACCTAAAAATTCTAAACCTATAAGCTAGAAATCTTAAATTTAAAAGCTAAGTCTTATGGGCTACTTGTTTTTGCTTTTCGCTTTTTATAATGATTTTGACATCTGAATTAACTATAGTACACTTATTTGGAAATGAAAAATTAAGAAGCCCTAATTTGATCTTAACTATATCCTAATCTAAGTCCTACGTAAATTTTAAAAACCTAAAAACCTATGAGAACCTACTATAAATCAAAAATCTAAAAGTGACAGCAGTACTAACTATTTGTTAGTACTGATGCACTTGGCACAAGTGTAAACCAAGTAGTGCAGGTTACCTAAGGGTAAACCTGCACTTAAACACACTCAAGTTGAGTGCATTTTTCTCAATCGTTTTTGTTTGTTATTGATCCTACTCTCTCAAATCATTAATCTCATTCAAACTCCAATTTTCCGACTGTATCGATTCTCCAACACAGCCTCGTTGGGGATAAACGACCCGGGAACATTCTATACTACTTCTCGGTTTCATTGATTGTGTTTTTAGATTATACTTACTATATATTATATATTTTATTATATATATAATTTGTCTCAAAAAGATTTGCACAAAACTTTTGACTTTTGATAGTCAAAGTGGCTTATGCCAAACACCCCTTTACCATTTTGACAGAATTGGCTTTAAACTTAACTTGCAAATCTAACTAACAAGCACTAACTACCAGATGATTTTTAGCTTATAACAACCCTAACTAACATGAATTAACAACTGATTAAGCAATAATCTAAGATGTAAACTTATTTTCTACTATTTTTGGTTTTTTAAGGTTTTTAAGACACTTATATTAAAGACTATGATCTAAACTAAGAAAATCAAAAACAGATAAACAACTATGATTATTAAGCTAGTTAAAACACAAATAAGCACTTATAAGCAAATTAAATAAGCAAATAAGCAGATCTAAGTTTAGAAAGCAATAAAACTACTATTTAAAGCAAGAAATTAAAGGAAAACTTACAAGGCCTCTAGCTAAACAAGAGGAACCAAATTTGGCAGCTACATAAGCTCTCCTAGCTTATTAATAAGCTAGGAGTTAAGTCCATAGAGATCCTTCCAGGATTGATCTCTCTTCCAAATAAGCTCATAAATCCAAATCCAAAGGTAAATAGAACTTAAGCTAATTTTACAGGTTTAAAGTATGATTAAGGTGAGTTGAGCTCCATAATAAGCTTATAGACTTATTAGAGCTGATTTTAAGCTTATGAGGGTTTATTGAGCTTTAGCTTAATATTAAATAAGAAAAATAAGAGCTTATGATTTTTAACAAAAGAGCTTTTGAGAGATTAAAAACAACTGAATTTCATTAATAAAAAGATTGATTACAATACTTAAAAGGAAAGTTATAAGGTTTTAAAAGGAAAATTAAGCTAAAAGGAAAATTAAGCTAAAACTTAAATCTAAAAGCTATCCCCCTTTTGTGTGTGAAGAGTGAGAGCCTATTTATAGG
>BQNB010098462.1:0-25148 GCA_026074375.1 Tanacetum coccineum
TTTTGTTGATTGCTTTCTGTTTAGCATTGCTTTCATGGTCTTATGTCTGATATATTTCAGTTTAAGTTCTGTGTATATGTCTTTGTTCCATGCGTCTTCTTATTATTAATGTTTGTTGATTGCTTATTGCATCTCTTATGTTTTTGTCTCTAGTTATGTGTTTTGTGGATTAAGATGTCTTTGTTTATGATTGATGTTGTCATTGATTATTTGTCTTTTGTATGCCTTCTTGTTATGTACCTTTGTGTGTTAATGTGGTTGTTATAATAGTTGCATATGTCTGTTTTAGTATGTATTCTGCAAGCTGGTCTAGTCTTGTTTTTAAGGATTAAAATCCTTTATCTTGTTTCATTGGTCTTATTTCTTGTTTTCATTATCAATCCCTTCAGAACTTAAACTGAGGGGGTGTGTTAATGATATGCCTTCAGTTTATGTTCTGCTTATCTGTGCTTATCTGTGGTTAAATGCCTGTTATTTTTCTATGTTTATCTGGTTAGCTATGATTGGTTGAATGATATGATATCTTGGTCTTATGTCCTTGTTTACCTTCTCTGCTTTGGCTTTGTCTAAGCTGTTTTCTTGTTGTTTGTGTATGCCTGTTTGAGCCCTGTTTATCTGGCTATTGTTTGTTGTTATAGGATTAAAATTCCTTGATCATATTATATGTTGTTTAATGTGTTCCTGGTTCCTATGCTTCTTGTATTTATTTGTGTTGTCTAGTATCTCTTTGAAGTGTCTGAATAGCATGCATTGTTGATGTTCTTCTTGCTAATTGCATATTTTGGTTGGTATTATGATTGGTTCTATGGTTCATGTTTGTTTAAGGTAAGCTTTGCTACATGTTCTCTTATCATGATCCAGCTTCTTGTTATTAATTGTCTTTATGGCCTGTTGGCGTATTGTTCTTGTGGTTCATGTTATATGTCTATCTGTCTTTTGTTGTTGTTGATGTCTCTTCATAGAGCAGTCGTTGTTGTTGTTGTTGTCTGCTTATTATCTGTTTGTTTCTGGTAATTGGTAGTAGCCTTCTGTCTTGTTTTGACTGCTGGTAGCTGTCTTGTGATGGTCGCCTTCTATTGTTTGGCTTGTTGGCTTATTGCTCTCAAGCTGTTTGTTGGCTTACATATGCATTGTCTATCCTTGTTGTTAGTCTTGCTCTGCTTATCTATTATCATGCATTGTCTATCCTTGCTGTTAGCCTTGCATTATGTTGTATGTGTTGTTGAGATTATTCATCTCTGTTGTATGTCTTGTTTGTCATGGTTGTCTTTGAGAGCTTATGTTGTGTTAATTGGTTTTGTTATCTGCCATTATGTGTATTGTTCTTATTATACCTGAATATGTTATGTGCAATGCTATTATGAATTTCATTAATCTGATTTTCAATCAGTTTGATGTTAAAATCCAAGTTTGTGACTTGTGTTCTGGTTTTGGGAATCATGCAACAACCTTCTTTGTGATGTGAAACATAGACACCTTCTAATTCTAGCAAGGTGTCTTATGTTTCAGGGGGTGATTCCTCTGTCTTATTATGGGCTTGCTGCCATTTCCCTTTCTAACAGACTACATTGCTCAGTCTTAATTGGCATGTCACCTTTGTATTGGTGCAGATTAACAAACCTAATCTCTCTTTTGTAAGATGTTTTGGATGTCAATGATCTCTTTTGTAAAATGTTTTCTGATTGATCGGGCTTGCTGCCATTTCCCTTTCTAACAGACTACATTGCTCAGTCTTAATTGGCATGTCACCTTTGTATTGGTGCAGATTAACAAACCTAATCTCTCTTTTGTAAGATGTTTTGGATGTCAATGATCTCTTTTGTAAAATGTTTTCTGATTGGATTTTCTTGTGATAAAAAGGCCTCTAAACTGTTTTGCCTTGATAACAAGATTGTGGTAACCTCAATAAATGTGAGTGTTTTATCAAACTGGTTTCTTTCTCAAAATGAGAAACAAATCTGTTAATGATGTTGTCTTTAATAAATAAGCTCATCATTTATCTTTCTTTGATATCCAAATGTCTGTAAGACCAAAGGATGTAGAGAGCATCATCTGTTGTGGAAGGTAGGGTCCCTTCAAGAACAGGGAATGCACAAATGCAGTCACCTGAAGTGGACTCTGCAACCCAATTAGATGAGTATGGCTCATCTAAGGGCAATGTTTTCTGACCTTAAAACTAGTCTTGTCTCTGCACCATACTTAGGAGAAACCTTAAGACTGAAGTGGTGTTGTCTTATTGCAGTCTCATTATTGAGTTGTTGTCCTTTTTAGGACTTCTTAGGTTTATCCATTGTGGTAACCTTGTTGCAAGATGTTGTTCCCTGTTGTTGTCTCATTATTGAGATGTTTGTCCTTTTAAGGACTTCTTAGGTTTATCCATTGTGGTAACCTTGTTGCAGGATGTTGTTCCCTGTTTGAGAATCTTGTGATTCTCTGTTTCTTCAGAGTATGTGCTCTGATTTGGTGAATCTTATGATTCCCTGTTTATTCAGAATGTGTGTTCTGAATTCTTTGAGAGAATTATGCGAATTCTCAATGTATTCAGAGTTTATACTCTGTCTTGTACCTTGTTTCTAAAATCTGTGAGAGAATTATGTGAATTCTCAATGTATTCAGAATTTATACTCTGTCTTGTAATTTGTAAGAGAATTATGTGAATTCTCAATGTATTCAGAGCTTGCACTCTGTCTTGTATCTTATTGGTGAATCTTATGATTCCCTGGTTATTCAGAGTTGTACTCTGATTTGGCTCTTACTGGTGAATCGTATAATTCCCAGTTTAATCAAAATGTGTATTCTGATTGGTTCTATTAAGATTGCAAGTTGCAATCAATTTTCTAATGTTGATTCTAGTCTCTTTATCAAAATAAAGGACTATGAATTTTGCCTTTTATTGTAGAATCAAGTGATTCTATCTTATGGGAGAATCTTGTGATTCTCAGTTGATTCAGAGTTGATCTCTGATTGGTTATTTTATGAATGCAAGTTGCAATCAAATGTGGTTTCTTGATGCTGATTTTTCTACATGTGTCATAGTATGCTCTTTTGCTGCTATGGAAAGGTGCTTATGGGTCTGTTTCAGTGACCGGTTTGTTCTTGCTGCTTCACCATCTAAAATGATGGTGCTCAGGGAAGTCTTTTCTCTTTTGATCCTTGTTTATTTCCTTTTAATAGTTGCTAATACTGTTAGAGGAAAATGTTCTCAAAGGGTCAAAATTAAAAATAAAAAAAAGTATAAAATAAAATTGCATAACTTTAAAAGTTATGCAGGCTGTTTATCCTTAAACAAGTTATACTTGTTTAGTTTGAGGGAGGGTGTTGAAGAAATAATACAAACTAACAAGTATTTTATACTTGGTATTTGTTCTCTTATGTACTGGGTTCAAACCTGTTACATTGATAGTTACTCCCAAAGTTTTGTTTCACTTGTTTAGTTTGAGGGAGGATGTTGGAAGTATTCAAACTAACAAGTGTTATGTTTATACTTTGTTATCTGATGTCTAATGTACAGGGACCATTCCTGTCATTATTGAAAGATCATTCAAGAAGTATTGTGCTACTTTCATCAAATAAAGTACATCACTGTGCTAGGTTTCAGTTAACAACGGTCATCTTATCTTTGTATCTCCCTGATCTTAGATCGTTGTTCATATGGTTTAACCACTCTCGTTACAGCTTTCTATCTCACTCACGTTACACATACTGTGTGAGATAGAGGCTGTAATGGGTAATGATGGTTGTATTATGTTTGTCTGAGTGTTGAGTGTTATTGTTGTGAGAAGGGTGGATCTACCTAGTAGGGACACCCTTATATTTCTGTTGTAATCGTTGGTTTAGCACTCGTTTGGGGACTAACCGTCTTGTATATTTAAGTTATCAATAATATCACAAAGGGGAGGTTGGTTGTGTGATAATCAAACTGTTCTTGGTATTGCCCCGTGTATTTTAACAAATACTTTAAACAAATATGTTTATAACATGTTTCAAAATAATATTATAGCAATTGTTCATAAATGGTTAAACTTATTATATACATATACTCAAAACGGCTTAAAACTACGGCGTTATAGTGATGGCTCATTCTTTTGTTTTTACTTGGACTACTTCTCATGGCCCACCTTATCCTCCAAGGCTCAACATATCTTTACTGCATTGTTACATGTACATGTATGCATAATCTTCTAGAATAAGATCACACTCTTAGTAACTGTGAAGATCATCTCCTATCGCAAACATCGTACCAGGTACGTCTTTCATCTTGCTACTTGTCTTTATATTTGTACTTGGATACGTCATCATGTACCGTTGGCGCTGCTATCTTTTGCAAACCTTATTACTTGACCTGTGTGCATGTCTTCCTATTTTCCATCGTAGCATAACATATTATCATGTTATATTGTTATACACTTACGGTGTTTGCATTTTCCATGTTATTTATGCCTAATGATTATAGATTTCAGTATATGTTGTGACACTGTAATTTGCTAATGATAGGTGTTATTTAATTTATGCCTTTAATCTTAAGCCAAAACCTGTTAAAAGGAAAATGCCTTACGACTTTGAAATGAAATATAAGACAATGGGTGTTTCTAAAAAATCAAATTTGGATATTGGCAACAACTCTCGCCATCCTTCTTGCACCAATGTTAAGAGCCGTGGTTTGGAATTACCATTCATTATAAATTCTATGCATGAAACCTCATCCCCAATATATAAATTGACCCCTAAAAACTTATAAAAAAAGAACCTAACCCCCTACTGATAAGTGTAAAATACACATATCCATTTATGCTTAAAATAGCCCAATTAAACCCAAAACAGACCAAAAATGGCAACAATATGCTTGTATTTGTGTTTTGTGTGTGCAGGTAAGGATATATCAAATATTACAAGAAAACAGTCAAAAACGGGCAAACACGGACACGAGAACCAGAAGAGTACCAAGCCGAAGCCAGAAAAGCCAAGCCTCAGTCAAAATCAGCCAAGAAAAATTAAAGTCAGTCAAAGATGGTCAATAAAAGTCAACAAAGCCCAAATCCCTAGCCCATGTCCTTTTATAACAACCACAAGGGCTAAACTGGCATTTCTTGAAAGTTATTTATGACTAGAAAATAAGAAAAGGAAGACAAGGACCATTTGTGTAATATCCCAATCCTATAACAGTTTTAACTATCAAAAAATAGGCGCGCAACCTATTTTTACTATTCATCGTCACTAACCTTTCACCCCCATGGTAAAACAAAGGGCAAATGAGAATTGAGGGTTCTATTGGTCAATACAAGAGCTCGTTTATACAAAGGCAGGGAGAAATTAGTCTAATAAAAGGATTCATTAGCTTACTCTCAAGCTCAAGACACGTGGACATTCCAAAGAAACACAAGGAAGGTGGGTTTTTGTGCTAAAACACTCACAAAAGAAGCACAATGACATCCATAAGAGAATGACATGCTGGCAATCCTCAGGTGTCCACAAATCAATCCAACGACCACAATAGAAGCTCTAATGATTGAAGAAATGACTGGCTGAGATTGAAAGATTGGAGAGCAGGGCAAGAGATCCTAGAAGCTTCTTTCAGCACCTATAAAAAGGCCTCACCTCTCACACACACACTATCTAGGTTTTTAGTAATTTTTAGTCTAGCTTAAATTTCGTATTTTTCTTAAATGTAATTTTCCTTAAAATGTTTTGTAATCTCCTTTTCAAGTAATGTAATCAGTAACTTTCATTAATGAAATTTAGTTTAAGTCATTTATAAGCTCTCTTTTCTTTTTATTCAAAAGCTCTCTTAATAAGCCAAATTGTCTCAATAAGCTAATAAGCTCATTTAAGCTCTTTCAGTCTATAAGCTGAAATAGAGCTTAATTTAATTCAGTATTAATATTACCTACACCTTAAAACAGTGTAACTTACATTTATCATGGATCTAATTGGATTAGAGCTTTTTGGAGGGGGATCTTAACTTGGAAGAGATCCCAAGGACTTTACCCTAGCTTATCTAATAAGCTAGGGAGCTTGTAGCTGCCATTATTGGTCCTTTTGTTTAGCTAAAGGTTCAAGTACGTTTTCTTTTCATTTTTTTTAATTTCCGTTTTTAATATTGCCTTAGTTATAGTTTTATTGCTTAATATGGTATATTTGCCCTTAATCTTTTTGTTATTAGTTGCTGTATTAAGTTATTAGTTTTATATAGTTATTTCATCATAGTTATTAATCTGTTTTTAGCTTTCTTAGTTTGAACCATAGATTTACATATATTTGTCTTAAAAACCATGAAAAACCAAAAATAGTAGAAAATTAGTTTAAATCTTAGATTATTGCTTAATCAGTTGTTTAATCATGTTATTTAAGTTAGTTATAAGCTTTTAATTATCTGGTAATTCAGATTTAAGCCTTAAATAAGTTTTTTAATAAGTTTAAATGAGTATTAGAATAGTAAAGGGGTGTTTGGAACAACAGCACTAACCGTAGGTTAATGCTGTTTGTGGCCATTTAATCTTAAGGTTTTGGTTAAAAATCTTCATCTAAGTCTGTTTTTATAATTTCATAAGTTAGGTCATTTGTCATTTAAGTCTTAATTTTTCCTCTCAGCACCAGGGTACTTTTTGCCTTTCTTTTTGCTAATGAAATTTTGATCCAAAGCCCTTAAGGCTTGGATTTTGCTTGCATTGTGTGTAAACACACAATTTGAGTATGTTTAAGGTAGTGGTAGTCACTAGGTTAACCTACATATGGGTCTTTGTGTTTTGCAAACTGCATCAGCAGTACTAAGTTAGTTAGTAATGCTGAACTTTAGGCTTATAATTGATCTAGCTATTATAGGATTTAGGATTTAATTTTCTAGTAGCTAGTAGTCTAGGTGTAGCTTAATCTAAATTAGCATCTAGTTCACAATCTATAGCTTAGCTTAACTCTTGGATTGCACTAGCAGTACTAACAAAAGTTAGTACCGCTGATACTTTGCACTAGCAGTACTAACAACAGTTAGTACCGCTCCTTTTAGATTAGTCTTTAGCTAAGTAAAAGTAGGATTTTAGGTTCTTAAATTCAAGTAGGATTAAGTCTAGGTTTAACTTATTATAGATTAAGTTTTAATTTGCATTTTCTAGCTTATTTACTTAGCTTAATTTAGCTGTCAAAGTCAATAAAATTTATAAAAGCCAAAAACAGTTAGCAATAGAATTTGGCTTTTTAAATTTTAGATTCTAGCTTGAAGTAGTAGGTTTTATTGCTTAAATTAGTGGCTTATAAGTTGTTAGTTAAGTTTACAAATACTCAATTGCTATCTTTGCTTTTTGAGCATTTGAGCTTAATTTGGTTTTGAGCTTATTACGTAGTTTCCTGAGTATGCTACTTTCATCATCATTTTCAGTGGTTCTCTAGAGTGTTAAGCTCAAATCTCTTTTCCTCAATAGATTAAGCACATCTTTAGCTTTCTAAATCACTTTTCCTTTTTCAAAATGAATTTAATTTGAGCTCCTCGTAAGTCAAAAAGCACTAGTGAGCTTAACTCACTAGTTTCTGTAAACAGCTTATTGATAAGCTCTTATAAAGCTTATTAGTGGATTTCAGTCCTAAGTGTTTTTGTTAAAATTGTTCACCTCAGCTTATTTTATAACTTTGCTTCTTTAAGTTCTTGCTGAAAAGCACTTTTAAATTTCATCTTATTTTTAAGCCTAAAAAGGACTTCTTTTGAAATCGGGCTAGACTCTCAGGGTAGGTAGTGTAACTTTTCAATTTCAGTCGTTTTTCTGTTAGTCCTTTCGTTAGTTAGTTAGTTTCCCAGTTAGTCCTTTAGGTCTCAGCACCATTAGTCCTTAGTTAAGTATTTTAAACAAGTTATTTAGTTTAAATTAGTAATTAGGTCTAGATTTTAATTAGTTTAATTAAGATTTATTATAAAGATAAAAATTAGGGCTTTTAATTTTTATTAATTTCTGCACATTTTCTTTATTTAGTGTAATTTTTATAAAAATTTTAGGATTTAATTTTTAATAGTTTTATTATTTTTATAGTTTTTAAGTAGTTTAAATTTTAGAGAAATCATATCTTTTAATTTAAAAAGCCAAAAATAGTTTTTTTTCTTTTTCCTAAAATTTTCTTTTATCCTATCTTGGGTTTAGAATTTTAGTTTACATTTTTAGGGGTTAATTTTAGTTTATTTACTTATTAGTCGCGTTTTATTAATTTACCGTATTTGTTTGATTGTTTAAATTGCTTTTATTTAGTAGATATAGATTATCAAAAATGTCTTTGCTTTATTCAAATCAGAATCCGAACTAAAACGTGGTTTCAATTTCACTAGTCGTTGGGGAAACGACCCGGGTGATCATACTTGCCCGGTTTAATATACGTATTATATATTATATATCTTTGTGAGTGGAATTGTCCAAGGGTTACTTGGGGATTTCCTTAATTTCTCTATAAGTATATTATTTTATATGTATCTATAACTTGCTAACAAACTCATAAGCTGAAACGATTGTACAAGATTGGTTCTAAGGTTATGGTAGCATCATTTGGTGAAGAAAGTTTGGGTGAGGAGGATGCATCCGAACAAGGGAGGAAAATTGATGATATTGATGAAGGAGTTACCTTAGTTGATGAAACTGCAGAGAATCAGCGGAGGTTTAATGATGAAGAGATGTTTGATGCAGGTGTTCTAGATTGTGAGGAAGTATTTGCTAATGCGGAACAAGAGGTTGCTGCAGTAAAAGAAGTTACTACTGCTGGTATTGAAAAGGTAGTTAGTACTGCTGAAGTTACTACTGTTGGTATTGAAGTTACTACTGCTGGTATTGAAGTTACTACTGCCAGTGCTACAACAACAACTGTTAATGATTTGACTCTGGCTCAGACTCTAATGGAGATAAGAAGTGCAATACCCAAGGTGGGTTATGATACAAGAGCAGGGTGAATCAACAACAACAACAACAACAAGACCTCAACAACAACCATCTAAAGATAAAGGTAAAGGGATAATGGTAGAGCCTAAGATGCCTACAAAGAGGAAAGTACAAATTAGGCTTGATGAAGAAGCTGCTCAAAGACTACAAGCTGAATTACAAGCAGAATTGGAAGAAGAAAATAGGCTTGTAAGAGAAAAAGAAGAAGAAGCCAACATTGCTTTGATTGAATCATGGGACAATGTTCAAGCAACTATTGATGCTGATTATCAAATGGCTGAACAACTTCAAGCACAAGAGCAAGAAGAGTTGACTATAGAAGAGAAGTCAAAATTGTTTCAACAACTCTTAGAGACAAGAAGGAAACATTTTGCAGCAAAGAGAGCAGAAGAGAAGAGAAATAAACCACCAACAAAAGCTCAACAAAGAAGCATAATGTGTGCTAACCTGAAGAATAAGAAATGATATAAGCCTAAAAATTTGAATAGCAAAATCTTTGATGGTATCCAAAAACTGTTTGATAGAGCTTATAAAAGGGTAAACATATTTGAAGATTTCATAACAGAACTGGTAAAATGCAGTGAGAAAAGAGCAGGAGAAGAGCTGAAGCAGGAAAGTGCTAAGAAGCAAAAGGTGCTTAATGACATAGAGGAAGATGACACAGAAGAAGCAAAATTTAAAGACTGTTTGGAAATCATTCTAGATAAGGAAGAGATTACTATAGATGTTGTACCTTTGGTTGTTAAGTCTCCATCAATTGTTGACTGGAAGGTTGCTAAAGATGGAAAGAAGAGCTATTATCAAATCATAAGAGCTGATGGAAGTTTTAAGATGTACTGTTGGGAATTATAGATTTGATGAGACAAAAGAACAAAAGAATGAAACAAGAGGGACTAATTCGCCATTATGGAATTCTACAAATGATGGAGGATTCTACAAGATATGCTAAAGAAGGAAACAAGATCAACATTGAAGACTTGCTTGAAAAGATAAAGATTACGATTTAGTTTCCTTATAGAATTATGATTCCTTTGTAAGCCTAGATATCTTTATTATATAAAGAGATATAGGTCGTGAGTTTTATGTACACAAAAGAAAAAAACCAAGTGTGTGTATCCAAAAGGTGTAGAGATGTAGACGTCTAGTTAGTTGTGTGGTGTAACCTCAAGGTCAAGGTAACTTGATCCCTGTTACTGTTGAGTAACATGATCTATACTAATCATATAGAGTTGAGGCTTGGTGGAAATGTATGATAATAAAACCTTATTCAATAACATTGATGTTCTTATTTATATTCCACTGCATATTGTTATCATTGTTATTATTAATCCTAGATATAAGTTTTTAACAAACTGAACTTAAACGATCCTATCAGGTGGTATCAAAGCCATGTAACTCGTGATCTAGGATCCTACAAGGTTTTTTCAGCTGACCTAAGAAGAAAAAGAGTGTTGTTTTTTCTATTTTTGAGGTTATGGTCAAATTCGTTGTAATTAGGGTTTTTGCAAACCCTAATTCAATAAAGACAGGAAGCATGGGTCATGGTATTGTCTTTATTCGTTACCTTGGATGCTACAAGATCAAATTTGATGCTCTTAGGTTTTTCAATTAACCATAATTTGGTCAAGTAGAAGATACGAAGGTTTGAAGTGTTTCTAAGTCGACTTTGGTGAAAACCCTAATTTGATAAGAAAGAAGGTATGGTTTTTGGTTTCACGCCCTTGATCTGCTAAGGTATCATATGATTCGCTGCTTTTTAATATTAAACTAAAACCCTAAAAGTTTTGGTTAATACTGCTACTGATTGCGATATAAGTTTGGAAGAGTTTAGGTCAAACTGCAAAGACACATGTTGCGTCTCATCAGACTTTCAAGCTACAAGTTGATTCTGCTTCAATGTTATGTATGTCGTGTCAATCTTCATGGCTACTTAAGTTGAATCCAAAAGCGCACCTTATAGATTTACGAATTGTTTGATTAATACTATAGTCGCAAAAAGATGAAAAAGCATTCAAGGGTTTTGATCGTTAGTTAACGGGAGATGGAATGGATCTACTTTCAATGGGGCAAGTAAGGTTACTGTTTGGTTTGTATAACATTACTGGTGTCGACTAAATTTACTGGTGATACAAGAAATTAATTCTACTTTTGGTTCGAATAGCTTTACTAGAAGAAAAGATGGTACGACTAAGGTTACTGACATTGAATTATTTGTAACAAGTAAGTCTACATATTTAATATTACTCGTTAATAGATTTACAACCGCCAAGGTTTAAATAAGTTTATACTGCCAATAAGAACTTACTATTGCTCAGACGATACAAAGGAAAGTTGTAAGTTAAAGCTGCTCATGATTTATTTATGGATATATCGTTACTACTGCTTGGATTAATCGACTTACTACTGCCAAGGATCGAACACATGTTTGTGCTGCTAGTTTACACATTTATGCTGCCAAGGAATGATTATTTGTGCTGCTCATTTAGAAAAGATTTTATATTGCTTGGATTCGAATGCACGCTTATGCTTGTTTTGGTTTGATTACTTCTGAAGGCTTCTGGTAAGTTATTAATGATGCTCGTTACATGTTAAGTACTGCCTTGAAAGCTTACTACTATTCGTTAATACTTACATGTTGGTTTATATTTAATGTTGCTCGAATAAGTCTCAATTGATAGACTTGTCTGATATTGGACAGAACGTATGGTTTGGTTCTCGGCTGGTTATAGAGATATTGGACAACAGAAATAGATTGATTTTGGTTTAAATATTACTAAATGTTTAAAGGCTTGTTTTTGGATTGTTTAAATTAATTGGTTACAGAGATGATTGTTTATCACTTATTTGACGATGAAGTGGAATTACTTAAGTACGTGTTCTTATCATATCTTAAACGGCTTACAACGTTTAAAGATAACTTGTTCGTGCTTATAACGTTGTGATGAAGACTTGTCAAATCTAGCAAAAGTGTGTGATCTACAAACTTATGGTGCTCAATGCACACATTTGCTATCACTTGTTATGTGTCTCATAAAAGATGAGAATTTTTTCAAGAGGATGCGATCTACTTATACTATTTGGTCTATGTATGAGTTTGGAGTCACGTGGATAATACAAGATATAAGACACAAGTTTGGGTTATTCTACTTCTACATCAAGTTTGTTATACTGAGTTTTCTCCATCAGTAATCATTACAAAAAGCCTATAGAATTTGAAGATTCAAAAGATGGTTAACATATTGAATTTTTTTGTCTTATTTTATACCTTAAAGAGCCTAAGGGTATATGGTGCAAATAAGATTGGTCCATTCATGTTTTAAAATGCCTTCGGATATATGACATAAATGGTACCTTGCTTAATTAACCAAATAAAAGGTAAATTTTGATCGCCTTAATGTAGACTTATTCTTGATGACTTTGTTTACTTTTGAAAAGGGCTAGGAACTAATTATTGCGTTTTACCGTTATGCTTTATTTTCAGAATTAATAAGTATCGAAATAAAAGTCTTAAAGAGCCTTCGGGTATATGACTATAATAAAATCTTGAGATACAAAAATAGGGAATAAGGGAGGAAAAGTAAGTACACATTTAGCTCTTATAAGTAGTGTTAGCATCATAACTTGTAATTTACAATGATCTTGTTTTTAAGCTTGGCATGGAGAAGTGAAAATTAGGGACGAAGAATTAATCTTTTTAGACACTTTTAAGTGCTTTTTGTTCTGTGATCCTAAAAGTTACCAAAAAGGTAATGAAAACAATACATTATATCATACAAGAATAAGTTGTTAGTTGTAGGATGTAAATTAAGAAAAAAATCATAAAAATAGAAAAATCTTTAAAAATGGAAAAAGGGGTGTTTTATAACTTGTGACTTTGAGACTTTCCCCATAAAAGACTTTACTACTTCTTAAAGGATTAGTTTGGGGAGGTTTCGAGGTATTTGGTTATAGAGCATGTAATATTGCGTGAGGACACGCAATCGTTTAGTTTGGAGAATTTTGATATGTGTGAAAACACATATCCTTTTTATATCAAAAATGACCCTTAAAAGACCAAAACTGTGTATAAAATGCTTGTATATTGCTTGTTTTGTCTTTCTTATTGTGTAGGTACGGTTAAAGCAAAAATCACAAGAAAACGATCAAAATCGGACAAACACGGACACGGGAACGGAAGAGCACGCAAAAAGCCGGGGATCCTATAGCAAAAGGACAAAAAGTCAACCAATGGTCAAACTCCAGTCAACTCTTGGTCAACATGGTCAAAATCACAAAAAGACAAAAAATCCCAAAAGTTACAATTCAGTCCCTCATAAAATCCAAAATTACAAAAGTGGTCCCTAATCCCTAAATGTTAACACCCGTTAACATTTATAAAACAAAAGTTAACATTTGTTAAAATCCAAGACCACAACCGGTTACCCTCTATTGAACCCAAAACCCAAACCCTATGGCCCATTTCTCTTTTTATAAGCTCAAGTCAAAGCCCAAGTTAGCCCCGGTCAAATCCCCCTTTTTACCCCTTCAGTTAAAAACGAGCGGGAAAAGTAGTTAACTACTGTTCACCGTCTCCTCCATTCACCCACAGGTCAAAAATCATGGGGCAAGTTCAAATTGAAGGCTAGAAAGGGCAATTCAGGCAACAAAGTACACATGGGCAGAGTAATACATCATCAAACGCACCCTATTGGCCTATCCCAACAAGGAATGCCACGTTGGATGATGAGGAAGCACAAGGAAAAATGGGATTTGCACTAAACTTACTCACAAAACTAACACAAGTGTCACATCACACGGATTGCCACGCTGGCAATCCGTGTGAGCTTGTAAATGATCCAAGGGTTAAGATTTGTGATCCAATCATTGAAGAAATCCAAGGGCCATTATTAGCAGGAGCGTGTAACAACCATGGAGTCTAGAAGGATCAGAAGTTGGCTATAAATAGCCCTACACTCTCACACACAAGACACCTAGTTAGCTTTTAGAATTTTTAGCTTAATTTAGTTTTAGCTTATGCAAATTTACTTTCAAATGTAATCTTCTCTTTTAGCTATTTGAAATTTTCAACTTTCAAGCATTGTAATCCACTTTGAGTTATAATAAAATCCTTATTTTCAGTTTTCATAAGTTGTTTTTACTCATAAAGCTCTTAATCATTTTCAAATGTTAAGCTACTATTCCATAAGCTACTCATAAGCTCTCACAAGTCTCTAAGCTTGTGATAGAGCTCAATTCAGTCTTTAATATAATTAAATCTTAAAATCAGTTAAGCTTAAATACCTTGATTTAATTGGATTGAGAGCTAATGGAAGGGAAGCTAGCCATGGATGAGCTTCCAAGGACTTTACTAGCTTATCCATAAGGATAAGCTAGAGCTGTTGATGCTCATTTGAGCTTAATATAGCCTTTGTTTAGCTAAGGCACTTGTAAGTCTTCTTTACTTTTCTGTCTTTAGTTTTCTTAGTATAGTTTTGCTTAAATTTGCTTATTAATTGCTTACATGCTTATTTGAGCTTAAATCTGTTTCTAATTGCTTATTAATGATGAATGTCTATCTGTCTTTAGTTTCCTTAATATAGAATTTAGATTTACTCATTTTGTCTTAAAAATCATTAAAAAACCAAAAATAGTTAGCATAGTTTGTAGATCTTAGTTTCTAGCTAATTTGATTGTTGAAATTACTTTTATCAAGCTTGTTATAAGCTAATAGTTATCTGGTATCTAAGTTTGATTCAATAGTTTTTAAGTTTCATAAGCTTAAGTTGAATCTGTCATGTATAAAAGGGTGTTTGGTTTAGTGAGATTTGACTCCTTAAAGTCAAAATGAGTTGTGCAATCTCTTTGAGTTAATTTCATTATCAATCAAAATCAGTAGTTAAGTGGTTTTCTCAAATTAGATGTCATAATCTAAAAAGTTTAAGCTCAAAACCTTTGTTCCTGCACCAGGGGATTTTTCCTTTTTACTTAGATTGTTAAAATTTGATCCAAGCCTTCCTAGGCTTGGATTTTGTTTGCTAGGTGTTCTTAGACACTCAATAGGAGTGTCTAGTGCAGGAGTAACCATTAAGGTCACCTGCATTGTTGTTTTGACCATTTGGCCAATTGCATCAGCAGTAGTAACAGCAGTTACTACTGCTGTCTTTTCAGCTTCATTTAAGCTAGAGTTTGTAGGATTTAGAATCTAAAATTCAATTAGCTATTAGATTAGATATAGGTTAAAGTAGATTAAAGTTTGTTTTTCACATTTTAGCTTATTTCATAGGGTATTTAGCTTTTAAATTTCATAATAAAACCTTAAAAAGACCAAAAACAGTAGTAACTAATATTTAGCTTTTCAATTTAGTTTTCTAGCTTTTAGGAGGTGTTTTTATGGTTTGGATTCATAGAATGCTAGTAGGTTGATAAGATTCCAAAAGCTTAGGGTCTGTTTTAGCTTATTGAGCATTTTAGCTTAAGTTGTTTTTAAGCTTTTAGTGCTTATTTCTGAGTTAGCCTTTTAGATCATCAAATTAAGCTAGCCTATAGTGTTCTTAGCTTAGGTATCTTTTCAAATTTGGTTGCTAGGTATCATAAGCTATCTAGGACAGCTTTTAGTTTTAAAATTGAGCTTAATTTGAGTAGTGTGCAAGCTTTTAAGTGAAAATTAGCTTTTAGGCTTTTAAAAGCTTGTTTCTGAGATAGCAATTTCAAAAGTTTTTTGAGAGCTTATTTTTAAGTTTCAATTTATGTTTGTTTTGTTAAAGTTGTTTAAAAAAGAGTCCTTAACAACTTTGTGTTTTTAAGTTTTCAAAAATAAAAAATATATAAAAAAGGGTGTATGCTAGACTTGAACCCATGACCTCCCCTTCACACACACACACTCCTTACCGTTATGCTTCATTAGCTCATCCAACATAATTTGTTTTCATATTTATTTTAAGCTCTTTTTCGCCACTTAGCCAAATAAAAAGCCATAGCTTTTCACTGCTTATCTAGGGCTTATTCGTTCAGCTGATTACTTGCTTTTAATTTTATTAAATTCTTTACATCTTTTAAGACTTTCCCTGAATTTTTGGTAATTTTTCCTTAATTTGTTAATTTTTAATCATTTTTCTTAGATAAATACTTTCGAAAATTCATAAAAAATAAAAAATAAATTTTAAAAATACAAAAAAATAGTTTTTCGTTTTAGAATTAATACTTTTAGGTTTACATTTATTAAAATCATTTTTATCCTTTTTAGATTTTTAAATTCATTTTTAAGTTTTTAAATTTAGTTTTAAAATATGATCTTAATATTAAAAATAGTTAAAAATAGTTTTCTAAGTTTTTATAATATTATAGATTTTTCCAAGTTTAAAAATTATTTTTTTTAAAATTTTTAAAAATTAATTTGCTATTTTCTAGGATTTAAATAGGTTTATTTAGTTTTTAATTCATAATAAATTCAAAACATAAAAAATAATAATTTTCTTTTTCTTAAAATTTTCTTTAGTCTTAATTTAGGTTTAGAAATTTAAATTTGCATTTTTAGGAGTTAAATTTAGTATAGTTGCTTATTTGTCGCATTTTAATTGTCCCCGTTAATTGTTTTTGAGTCCAATTGCTTTTATTTGCTTATTTTAATTGTTGTTTAAATTCTTAGTTATAGATAATCAAATCAACCTTTGTTTTCATTCAAATCATTGTCCAAACAAGAACGTGGTTTCAATTTCACGAATCGTTGGGGAAACGACCCGGGAATCATACTTCCCGGTTAACATACGTATTATATCATATTATATATATTTTGAGGATTTTCCTTTTTACCTTTGTTCTCAAGGGTAATCTGGTAACTTTCCATCGTATTATATATTATATTTTTTTACGTGTGTTAGATTCTACAAGTAAAGTGTTGAAAAAGGGGGTTTCTATGAATACTCACCTTACGAGCGAGAAGATGTAATAATGAGTATGTATGAATGAACGAGGAGGAACCTTTCAAAAGCGCCCTTCTAGGTACGACCTAAGACATACAACGAGGTACTAATTAGAGTCTAACGATATGCTCAAACATGACAAAAATCTATTTATTATGTACTTTATCCATTTTACGTGCTAACTGTCCCATTTGCCTATTCACATAAAATTACCAAAATAGTCCCGATTTTTAGTGCACTTCCGGTGCTCTGTTAACTAAGTTAATGACTTCAATATTTTTTTCCTTTGACCAGGTATTAGTATGGTGTCTTAGGTGTCTCTAAAAAATTTATAAATTTTTCTTGGGTGTTTAAATTACCAAAATGCCCTTAGTAAGAAAATAGGTCAGTTCTGGACTTATCATTTTGTACAAGTCATAAAATAGGTTTACAAAATGAATATGGTCTCTAGGTTTTGGATGACATCAAGTACACATTATGATTTAGTTCCAAATCGATTTTTAGAGCTTCATATGCAAGTATGAGTGGTCTACACCTAAAACATGACACTTAACCAAAACTAGAAACCAGACTGTTTTGACTACTCTTACCGATTTGATTGAATGCATACCCAAAAATCAGTCCATATTTTAAGAGGCTTACATTTCTGTGAAGCTAAGACCCATATCTAACTTTTAGAGGTGAAATCTCATAAGAATACCATATTATGATGTATTTATGAATTTTTGAACTTAACTCACAAAATCTGTCCATTATTTCCAGATTTACATACATGTACTAAAACCATATTTTTACTGACCAAAACTTCTTCTTAACTCTTAAAATTAGTTTGGATGGAAAGTAGATTCAAAGTAGATAATTTTAGGCTCAACAAACACCTTCAAAGCTAATTTTATCATCAAGTTATGACTCAAACAAGTTGACCCTCTAAGAATCACAATCCACTCTTAAGGGTTTTTATCCAAGTTTTCATGCAACCATTTTACCCAAACATGCCTAAGCGACCAAAACAACTCTTGAAATCATTTTTGATAACATCAAATACTCTATATCTTTTTGTATCAAAATCCCTCGTAAAACGTTCAAAATTGTCTATTTGTGGTTAAATATGTACTTAATCACTTTATATTTCATTTACAGGAAATTATGAACGTTGAAACGGAAAGACATAGGAATTGGACGAATAAAGTAAGCATTACAATGTTGCCAAGACATAACTACAACGTAGTTACCACACTGAATTATGTCGTAGTTCAAACGAAGACCCAAACAAGCTTAGAAGAAACTACGACGTAGTTGGCCCGTTAGGACTACGCCGAAGTTATCAGGAGTTACCAAAAAATACAAGTCTAGTCATAACTACAACGTAGTTGGCCACTTCAGCTACATCGTAGTTACATTTAGCCTGCAAAGGGAAAGTCTAAATCAGCATAACTACGGCGTAGTTTACACCCTCAACTACGTCGTAGTTGAGTCTAATATTATAAATAGAGGCACATTCCCTGCTCATTCGTATCATTCATTCACAAGGGAGTTCCAGAGATCTACTAGGGCTTCCAGGGAGAGAAGAATTCGGCTCTATCCATCACTAGTCCAAGGGAGAGATCACTTTAACTTATTTTTTGTATTAATCATTCATCACAGACATTGTAAGATTATAATGTTTTCTCAATCAAAGAGTTCTTTCATTATTTCTTGTGTTATATGTAGTATGAGTGGCTAAGCATCTTAAGTGTTGGCCTTGTTATGATTTTGTTATGGTTTTAATGCTTGTTTCTTGTTGAATTATCGTTTATAGGATATCCTATTTGCCTGTTTCATGATCCCTAAGTTTTGATAGTATTGAGGGCTAGTGTAGATCCTGTTAGACCTTATTGTAGGCTTACATGTTGAACTAAAGGTTAACTGGGTACTAGGGATAGGTTAACAATTGTCCTTAGTATAGGGATTACTCATATCACCGCCTATAGTATGATAGATACTTATAAAATTTAGGAAATCCTTCCAGGAGGGTTTATAGCCGAGAAGTAGGATTATCGGCATTAGACAGGTCTTTAAGATAGTTAGGGGTTAATCACTATAGACTGGATACTCACCCTTCATGGCCAACGGAGACCTGAGATCATATGATACATATGACAGGTTTCGATGCTCAATCGGATTTCTCGATATTAGAACCACCATAAGTGATAAGTAGGCATTGCACTAGGAAACACTATCATAACGATAACAAAGGAGTAACTAGGCTAGTACTATTTTTTCCCTGATTAATTCTCGTATTTTAATTACGTGTTTGATTTACTTTAATTGTGTCAAAATCATATTCAACCCATTTTAAATTTGTGACCTATTCAAATCAAAAACTAAAACACTTAGCTCTTGGGACGACCTCAGGTTTATCAATCCTTCACTACACACGATCGGGTTCTCTACCCGTTAGTGCGTTGTAGACCATAAGTAATCGAGTTTTATAAATTTAAAACTTGAAAAAAATTAATTTAAACGATTATACGCATCAATTTTATACATATGTAAACATCCTTTTCATCAAGGAAAATAAGTAGGTACCTTAAAAAAAATTAAACCATTACATGTACAAGTTTACATCCAATCTAGCCCTAAATCATGATTTTATGCTCGTTTGTATAACTAGTCTTATCATTCGACTCTCCAAATCATCCAAACAAATCCCACAACCATATTAACATTATTTTGAGAGTATTTTAACCTCATATTATCAGTAACATAATGTTTTATATATTAGAACAAAAAGAAATAACATAAACACGTTTTTAAGCCATAAAAGGCACTTTTCAGGTACAAGATAGGCACAAGCAATCTTGTACCCATCTCTTACCTCCAAGAACTTCAAGAAAGGACCAAGATAAAGAGTGGGCTGGGACAAATTATTAGCTTCTATAGGGTGTTTTGGTAACAAACAAATCAAGAACTTGTTATAGAAGAACAAGACTTGGCCATTTGTGCATAAAACTTGAATAAAATCAAGTTTTTGATGGTGGTTTAATGGTGGTGTTGTGGTGGCCAGATTTTACAAGTGGGGAGGAGGAAAATCTGAGTTTATAGAGAGAGAATGGAGTGTGTGTAAGAAATAATAAAGTGAGAAAGAGTGGTTAAGTGCTTGTGGGAAAGATAAAAGTAATAAAGAGTGTTTAGAGTGTGTAAGTAAGCTTGGATTGATTGGGCACATGGGGTGGTGGGGGACAAGGGGTAACGGTTTTAGGGGATTTTAGGAGGGGGAAATTTGATTTTTATTAAGTATTTTGTATAAATATAGTGTATTTTGTATAATTTAAAAGTATAATGTAAAATGTGTATGCATAGAGGTATAATTGTAAGTGTAAATGGACTTTGAAATATGATATGTAATGAGGAGTGTTTAAGTTTTGGTTTTGCTAATTAAATGTATGTATAATTGTGTTATGTATATATTTGTGTATTTGTTATGTATATTAAGTGTATAGTTAAAGGTATTGTAACACCCCAAAAACACGATACGCAGCGGAATAATACATTTTGGGGTGCTACTTCATAATACATGCACACGAGTCCTAGTAAAATGCCAAAAATACGTTTATTAACAAATTTCATCTCATTAGTTTAAAAGAGAATTAGAGTCACAAGATAGGTCCCAAACTATACAAGTCATATCACGACTTTATTTCAAAAATGTTTCATTAATTTATAAACATATGTTCACCGAGCCTTCATTCTTGATATCCGCGTTCCGTCCCATCCAAACTATCTTCAAACCAAAACCTGAGAAAAACATGCTTAAAAAGGTCAACATAAAGTTGGTGAATTCATAGGTTTATATAAATGTATAATCCAGGACCGCAAGACTTTCCCCGTGATAATGCAACAGATGCAGACATCACAAAATGTAATTACGTTTTCCTAAGCTCATGACACTGAAGCTCGACAATTTTATTAGCAATAATATAAATTGCTAATCTGCCCTATTAGATGTCTAACCCGAAACATCCCCAATTCGACATGTTATAACGTTCGTTCCCGGTGTTAGCTAAACACCCGAACGGGGAGGTCGTTTCACAAATAGATCTATTAATAACATTCGCGCTTACTGAGACCAATCCAATTGGTTATACCATAATTGACAGTTCATGAACGGGGAGGTCTTATCATTTTGGAATCGTCATGAGGCGTATTATTTTTATAAAAAGTTAAAACCTACTGTATAAGTGTCTAATTTAAACAGCCCTTTATTATCCAAGAGTATACTTTTGAACTCACCTCGAGTGTGTAAATGATAACAAAAATATCCCAGTAAAAACGCGTCTCGCTAACGCACGAATGCAACATAGTCTAATATAGGTTGAATAGATATTCAAGTACGTTGTTAACAACTTTCATATATATTTATATAGTTATCATCATTTTATCGTTCGGGCTATCATATTTAAGAGGTCGTGACATCGACGTACGAGGAGTTAGGGACTTTTTAAATTCGTAAATCAACAACTCGTCAATACGCCATTCCGAAGCGGCCTCATGTTGAATTTCTCTAGTAATATAGGCTTTTGTAACAAATACTTAAATAAATCCAATGTATCAGTTTAAACAACTTTTTGTGTTGTTCTTGTATTATCTTGTGTTATTGATCTGATAAGTAACACGCCCCGGATCCTTATTCCGCTGCGACCCATTTTGGGGGTGTTACACAGACTAACTATAACACTACCAGTAGTAACCATTATTATACTACCAGTACTAATGACAAAATTACTCTACCAGGAGTAACTTATATACTACCAGTAGTAACAATTATTATACTACCAGTAGTAATGACTTTTATAAAGTATATTTATTTTCCAAGTCTGACCCGACTATAACGACCCACTAAATTACATTTTCACAACTCGGGTTCTAAAGAGAATTAATGCGAAACGATATTCCGAACAACTTCTTAGTTTTAGCCGAGACCCGAAACCCAACAGAAAATGACCAAAATGCCCCTACCAGTTTCTGCCGAAAAGTATTACCAAAACGCATACCTGCGTTTGCGTTTTTGACCCGTTATAAGGCGTCTTTAACTCTAGAAAACCTCGCGGAAAGGTAAAACGTTATTTTGAACAACTTTCCAGTTTTGTCCGAGACCCGAAACTCGACTGAAATGGGTGAAAACGCACTCGCATCAGGTCTGATGCAGTGTACTAATTACCAAACAGCCAGATTTTGCCCCCGCCTTAAGACCCGTTATCACTCGCTTTTAGACTTAAAGAACCTCGCGGAAAAGTAAAACGACCTTCCGAACGACTTTCATGTTTCGGCCGAAGGCCGAAACGGACTCGAAAGTGCCCGAATCGAGCTTTTAAAATCCGGACAGCAAGCGCCCTATTACTAGTGCCGAGTTTTTATATTAAGGATATATATCTCGTTTTTGCCATAACTTTTTCGTTATTAGGAGTTACAAGACGATCCTTATATGGAAACGATCGTCTAAGCAAGCTCTACCATATTTCAAAGCCTAAAATTAGATTTACCAATTTCTCGATCCTCGTTTGGCGTGCCAAACTTTCTGCTCACAGTCCGCTCGTTACAAATCACGCCAAAATCCGTTTTTGACCCAAAATCTCATCAAAACTACATCTAATGTGCCTTATAATTTCATACTAATCCTACTTCACTATCAACAACATATTACACTAAACGCCGCAAGTTTCAATGGATTTTCATCACATATAACCAAATCGATAATATAATCGAAAATCAATAAAACCAATATGAAGGAAACCTTACAATGCTATTTAAGCGATAACGAACTCGATAAATTTCTCGCCTTGCTCCTCTTGAGTATGCCGTGGCTCACCACCAACAACCGAACCAAATCAAAACTCGAACCAACCCAATATAAAAACAAATCAAACAAACCACCTCCTAGTGGCCTCTTGCTTGGTTCGAACCCACAACCAAGAGCAAAACCCAACTCGAAACTTTCTTTGTTTCAATAAAAATTAACTTCAAATAAAACCTTGTTGCAAATCCATTTTTATTACATGGATGACTAATTTAGGACCTCCTAAACAACATTTGATAGGTAGAAAAATCAAAACACCAAGAGTGGTGGTGTTGTGTATTCGGCAGAACCACAAAGGGGGGGAGAAGACAAGAAAAACAACTACACTTGGTTCTAGCTTATTTTAAATCTTGATTTGGGGGATGCTCAGATGTATTTGCAAGATCAAATAAAAAAATGGAATGTGTTTGTGTGGGTTGTTTCATTCGGCAGAAACCACAAGAATAACGAAAGAAGAAAAATGATAACTTGTATATTTATATAATAAATATCCTACAAATATCTTTTAGATATTTTGTAAAATATCTAGTTAATTTAACACGAGCCTTAAACGCGAGCTTTGGCCAAGGTCGAGAAACAAATACGACATGGTTCATAAAATGATATTTTATGATCATAAGAATAATAGTGAGACACATCGTAAATTTTACGAAGCTCGAAACGATTAATGAACGCGCGGTCAAACGTCGACTAGCGGAACGTCAATAATAAAAATTATCGAATCTTCTCTGAATTTTTCATAATAAAATACGAAAATATTTATTATCGACAAATAAAATTTTAAATGTCGACACTCGCTCACGGAAACTTGTAAAATAATATTTACGACACCGGGCACGCGATCGTCGTACAATGACCTAAAACACGGGGTATTATAGTCTTCCCCCGTTAAATAAGCCTTGTCCTCAAGGCTTAAGATGCGGCACTTGACACCGGTGCGGTCTTTGTGAAGAGAGGTGGATATTTCTTTCGAAATTGATCCTTGCATTCTCATGTAAACTCAGGGCCTCGCCTAGAGTTCTATCAAACTTTAACTATTGGGACACGGCTTTGCCTCAACCGTTTGACTTCTCGATCCATGATTTCCACATGTTTCTCGACAAACCGAAGCTTGTCATCAAAGTGAAGTTCACCCAACGGAACGGCTAAAGGTTCGTCGGCATAGTACTTCCTCAAGTTGGATACATGAAACGTATTGTGAACCCTGCTCAGCTCTTGCGGAAGCCCAAGCTTGTAAGCAATTGATTCAACTTGTTCCAACATCTTGAAAGATCCAACATATCTAGGGTTTAACTTCCCCCGTTTGCCAAAGCGTACTTCTCCTTTCTAAGGCGATACCTTAAGCATAACTAGGTTGTCAACTCGAAGTTTTACAGGCTTACGCCTCAATACTCGCCTCGTCCATCCCTGATGGAAAGTCACGAAAAACAAATGGTAACTTATACCAATAAAATCAAAATACGATTTCAACCGCTCTTATCATAAGAGACAAGACACGCCACGGAATCATATCCGATATAAACAAAAATCACGTCGCTCTTAAAAGATAATCCTTAAGACGAATGATCGCTCCAAACTCAGTTGGTGATCATACAAAACGAAGCGTCCCACGCTTATCAAACCATATCAAGCATCGCGAACCAAATCCGAAACAATTTCCGCGGATCGGGACCGAAACAAGCGTCGCGAATCACAATCATAAGATACACTATCTAAACGATACCCAAAAGGTATTCCATTATTCAAAAACCAAAATACTCATCATAACCAAAATCCAAAACATACATCGCCCTCCCGGTCTCATTTGATAATGGACCACCGGTTGCGAACAAAATTCCAGAGTACTCACGACTCTATCAATTGCATTATAGCACTAACACATATTGTCAAAAGACAAAACGAAATCAATCAAGAAAATAATTGAACATCATGAGCTTAATGCTGGATCGTCGAAAATTAAAAATTCCAACATTTCCATATGGCGACTAGCACAATCGGCTCGGTCCTATCCCAACACATTACATCCTAGATGAATTGAATCATTCAGTCGAGAAAATCACTCACATTCCTACTTCCATACCGCTCGACTTAAGACATTGGCTACTTTGGTCGTTCCTCCAGAATGGGGACGGATGTCACCATTTTTCTAGAGTCTCCAATCAAATCGCCCCTCTTTACGCACTCGAGTCGTCACGTCACGGAGTAAGGATCACTACGCCCAACCGTAGGTCAAGCATCGCATAGTGTCTTATTTTAATCCTTGACGATAAAAGAATATCACTACTATACCACCACTACACTCAATAACGGGGAAAAGAAAAGAATTTTCTTCACGGCCATCGGTGGATACAACAATAATAACTCACATTTGATGTAGGAGAAGTCTTCTCCATTCTTCACTTTCAACTTCCTTTACTTTGGAAACCTTATGACCCCGAGAAGATCCCTTCTCAGTGTCGGTATCAGGTTTCTTGGGTACTCCACCATTTAATAAATTTTCTCAAGACTTTC
>BQNB010098463.1:0-22778 GCA_026074375.1 Tanacetum coccineum
CACTCACAAACAAGCTCTTGGTTATCAAAATATGTTCCATCTTAAAAAAGCTCAGCGGATTAAACAAACATTATATATTGGCAGTGTTATTGCTAAGGAACATGATTTGAAATTTTTCAATCAAGAAATTTTTTCGTGAAAACCAACTCAACTCAATCAAGAAATTTTTCAAAAGGACAATTTTCGTGAAAACCAAAATGCTCCTACATTTAATCAATTATTTCAAATAAATGAATTGAAAGCTCATAGTCGCAAGAAAAGGACACGGTCATCAGAAAGTTAAAGGATATGATTAAATCTTTGAGTGGAAAAGATAGTGTGGAAAATGTAAAGAAAGACATTAATGAGATTAAAACAATCAGTATTGAGCTGGATCATAGTGTGGCACAATTACTTTCTAAAAATGAAAATTTAAGAAAAGAACGAGAGCATTTAAAATCTATTTACAAAGACCAATTTGACTCAATTAGAAAGACAAGTGTTCAATTAAAAGAACATTATGACTCTTTAATTGCTCAAATTAATGCAAAGCTTGTAGAAAATTTAGATTTAAATGCTCAACTTCAAGGAAAGGTTTTTGCTATTGCAGCATTGAAAAATAAACTAAGGAAACTTAAAGGGAAAAATGTTGTCGATACTGTTGTTTCAAAACCTAGTGCCACTATTGCTACAGGAATGTTTAAGCTTGACATAAAACCTATTTCTCATAGACTTAAGAACAATCGAGATTCCCATGAGGTTTATCTTTAGAATACTATTGAAAATACTGACACTCTTCATGGATTTGTAGAACACGCTCGAACACCGAATCCTAGTAAACCTTTATTAGAATCTGCTTGCAAGTTTACAAAACACGTTCAGGAATTGTTAGTCTATGTCTCTCAGACATGCCCTAATTCACCAAAACCTAGTGAGAAGTTAGTTGCTGTCACACCGATGAATAAGGACAAAAGAGTTAGATTTGCTAAAACTGTCACATCTTCAAGCAATATTCCTAAGCACACTGATTCTCTTAAAACCAAAGATTCAAACAAGCCTTTGTTGACTTCTACAGGAATAAAACCTACTACTAGTGCTAGCAGATCAAAGCCTTCAGGCAATACAAAGAACAATAGGATCACGCGACCACCAAGTAGCAATCAGAAGAATAAAGTAGATGACCACTCTAGGAAAGTTAAATCTAGTTTGAATAAGATGAATTCTATTTCTGAACCTGTCAGTAATGCACTTGTTAAGCTTTCTGTGAGAAATGCTAAGTTTGAATCTATTTGTGCTATCTGTAACAAATTTTTGTTTGATGCTAATCATGATATGTGTGTTATTGATTATGTGAATGATGTAAATATGCGTTCAAAATCTAAATCTAAAAGAAATAAAATGAAAAAAGTATGGAAACCTTCGGGCAAGGTGTTTAATGAAATTAGATATAGTTAGAAACCTACAGGTAGGACCTTCACTATAGTTAGAAATATGTGCTCTTTAACTAGGATTACCTCCACTAAAGTAGTGTCTATTAAGGAAACCTCTACCAAATCAGTAGCTAAAACCAACTCAAGGTATCTTAGTTTAGAGTAGGAGACCAAAAGAAACAAGATCTGTAGGTTCCAGTAGCAAAGTTAAGATTATAGAATCTAAAACTTCTAACTCTATGGAACCCAAACAATCTTGGGGATCCACTATTTTTGATGTTCCATCTTATTCTCTTAACGATTGCAGGTTGTCTAAATTGTTCTCTGGTATTTGGACTCCGGCTGCTCAAAGCATATGACCAAAAATCGCTCTCAACTCATCAACTTCGTCAGTAAATTTTTGGGTACCATCAGATTTAGGAATGATCATATTGCTAAGATTATGTGTTATGGATCATTCCCAAATCAGAAAACATGTCTTTTGACATCCGTGGCTCGCACTTTACAACAGAATGGCATTGTCAAAAGGCAAAACCGTACTTTAGTGGAAGTTGTTTGAACCATGTTGATCTTTTTAAAGGCTCTGTTATTTCTTTGGGTGGAGGCAGTCGCGATCGCTTGCTACACACAAGATAGATCATTAATCAGAAAACATCACAACAAAACACCGTATAAACTTCTCCATGATCGAAAACTTGACTTATTGTATCTTCATGTCTTTGGTGCTCTCTGCTATCCTACTAATGACAGTGAAGACCTTGGTAAGTTGAACTGAAAGCTGATATAGGTATCTTTATTGGTTACGATCCTGTGAAGAAAGCATTCTGAATCTACAACAAAAGGACCCGAATGATTATTGAAACTATCCATGTTGATTTTGATGAGTTGACAGTAATGGCTTATGAACAATTCAGTTCAGTACCCGGGCCTAAACTTATGACTCCTGGAACAATCAGTTCAGGACTCGTGCCAAACATTCCTTCTTCAACTCTGTATGTCCCACCAACAAAGAACGATTAGGAAATTTTGTTTTAACCTATGTTTGATGAGTACCTAAATCCTCCACCAAGTGTTGATCTTCAAGTTCCTACAGTCATTGCTCCAGAACCTATTGTGTCAACCGGTACACCTTCATCTACTACAATTGATCAAGATGCACTATCTACAAGTACTTCACCAACAACTCCTGAAACACCACCTCCAGTTATTCCTCTCGGTGTTGTAGAAGCTGACCATGATATTGAAGTTGTACACATGGATAATAACCTCTATGTTGATTTTCTAATTCCATAACCTAGATCTAAAGAATCTTCTACTCAGATTGTTATTCTAAACAATGTGCACTCAATCAATCAACCACCCAAACACATCAACAAATGGACCCAAGATCACCCGATTAAAAATGTGATTGGCCATCCTTCTAGACCGGTTGCCACTCGACATCAACTACAAGATGAAGCCATATTATGTTATTTTGATGCTTTCCTTTCTTTCGTTGAACCCAAGAGTTATAAAGAAGCATTGACGGGATCCTGTTGGATTAAAGCCATGCAAGAAGAACTCAATGAGTTTAAACGTCTTAAAGTTTGGAAGCTGGTACCTCGCTCGGATCATGTTATGATTATTACCTTGAAGTGGATTTACAAGGTGAAACTAGACAAATTGGGAGGTGTATTGAAAAATAAGGCTCATTTGGTAGCGAGGGGATATCGTCAGGAAGAAGGCATAGACTTTGAGGAATATTTTGCTCTAGTTGCACGACTCGAGGCCATCCGTATCTTTATTGCATTCGCTGCTTATATGAACATGGTTGTCTACCAAATAGAGGTGAAGACCGCATTTTTAAATGGCATACTGTGTGAGGAGGTCTACGTTAGTCAACCGGACGGGTTTGTAGATCCAGAGAATCCCAACCATGTGTACAAGCTTAAGAAAGCCCTTTACGGTTTAAAACAAGTGCCACGGGCTTGGTATGATTTTCTCTCATTGTTTCTACTCTCCCAAGAGTTCTCCAAAGGCACCGTTGATCCTACATTATTCATCAAGAGAGAAGGCAAATACATATTACTGGTATACATTTATGTTGATGGTATTATTTTTGCCTCCACTAAACCTGATCTTTGTGAATCATTTTCTAAAATCATGTGTTCAAAATTCAAGATGTCGATGATGGGCAAACTATCATTTTTCTTAGGACTACAGATTTCTCAGAGTCCCAGAGGCATCTTTTTAAATCAATCCAAATATGCTTTAGAATCTCTTTAAAAATATGGTATGGAAACCTGTGAACTAGCAGATACTCCAATGGTGGAGAAATCCAAACTGGATAAAGATCCACAAGGGAAAGTTGTTGATCCTACACATTATTGTGGAATAATTGACACCCTTATGTATCTCACATCCAGTAGACCAGACCTTGTATTTACTGTGTGCATGTGTACCCGGTATCAGGCAAAGCCTATCGGAAAGTACTTACATGTGGTTAAGCGAATCTTTTGATACCTAAAAGGAACCATTAATATGGGTCTTTGGTATTCAAAGGATTCTTGCATTGCTCTAACAGCTTTTGCAGATGCTGACCATTCGGGTTGCCAAGATACCAGAAAAAGTACGTCTGGAAGTATGCAACTGTTAGGTGATAGATTGGTGAGCTGGTCGTCAAAGAAATAGAGTACAAAAGCTGAATACATTGCCTTGTCAGGATGTTGTGCTCAAATACTTTAGATGCGATCACAATTAACAAACTATGGCCTTGTGTTCAACAAGATAGCTATGTACTGCGATAATAAAAGTGCCATTGCTTTATGTTGCAACAACGTCCAACACTCCCGATCCAAGCATATAGACATCAGACATCACTTTATCAAGGAGCAAGTAGAGAACAGGGTGGTTGATCTGTCTTTTGTCAGAACAGTGTATCAGTTTGCAGACATTTACACTAAGCCTTTAGCACGAGAACGACTTGACTTTCTCATCAACAAGCTTGGTATAAGAAGTATGTCCCCTGAGACTTTGCAAAACTGGCAGATGAAGAGGAAGAGTAATGGTGGTAAAATCTACACATATCCTCTGTATTATATGTATATAAGAAAATCAAAAAAACCCAAAAAGATTTTTCACTTTATATAAACTTTTCAAAAAGAAAATATAAAAATATAAAACCATAAAAAGAAAATACAAAATAAAAAAATCAGAAAATCTAAAAATATGGTGTTCTTGACATGTCTTCTGAAAATTGATAACATTTACGGCCTTAGAAATGTCATTTAATAATGATACGAGGCTGTAAATGAAGTTCGAGCAGAAGTTCAAATTGTTTTCAAAACATGTCAAATGGCTTGCTATTATTTCAGATAGCAACCCGGTCTTCATTTTAAAGGAAAGTTTTTCGACAAAAAGAAAACTTGACCTCACAATGGGAAATTAATTTTCTCGGGAATGAATTACTTCATATTCTTTCAAAGGCTTGTGTTTGCTTTAAAACACAACCCGTGCTTCCTAATCAAATAAGTGTACGTGTCAGTGCATTTATTTATGTAAAATAAGAGAAATCTTGTTTTTATCGGTGTTGGTTTTTTTTAAGAATAATAATTAAAACATATCAGTTTCTCATCTAAAAAGATTTTTCAAAGAATTTTCTATCGCTCAAACAATGTCTACAGCTCTTTAAATAGAAATCGGGACATTATTTGAGGGGTAGAAATAGTCGAATTCTTTCAAAAATGATCTTTTAAAATGTCATCTCGAAATAAAATGGAACAAGTGTTTTTCAATAACGGATTATCAATTAAAGGAGAGTTAATGTATTTGTAACTCAATTAGTCTTAAAATGTTATTGAATTTAATCTACTAAATGGTAAAATATAGGACTTAGAACCTGTGTTAAAAACTTAAGGGACTAAATATGCCGTTTCTATAACTAGGTTAGACTTATGTATAAGCTTAAAATAAAAAATAGAAAAGGATACAAAGTCCAAGGACCAGTTTTGCCAAGTTTGAAACTCAGCTGCTTATAATTCTCTTTTACACAGTTCGCTCACATTTTTTTCAAACTCACAGGGCCAAACACCCCCAAAACTCTCTCGTCACATTTCGCTCGAATCAGTAGAAAATCAAAACTTGTTTTCAAGGATAAATGTACACTAATACGTGTTCATTAACTCTTTAACATGACTTTGGTAAAAAGAATTAGATCATAACTCCTTTTTGCACTCGTAATTAGTTATAAAACAAATTAGGGTTCATAAGTAAAAAGGTTGAGTTTTTGTTTAATTTATTGAGGGGTTTTGTTCATAATGGTGCGACTAAGCTGTGTTAGAAACAATTTTAAATATATCTTAACCATGTGTGAGATTTATTGATTTTTTGTGATATGAATAAAGCAAAACATGTAAATCTTGGGTGTTTAGTTGTGGGTATGCGTTAACATGACTCTATGATGCTTTCCTATAACTGTGTTACTAGATTTTGGCCTTCTTAGAAACCTTTTACTTGGAAAAGTTGTATTTCTAGGCTCGTTAGATCTAAAGTGGTATAAGAGTGCTCATATGATGTTCTAAGTGTGTTTGTAAACTGATGTTGACCCCTAAGTGCTTATTATTTGTTCTAAATGGTTCCTTATCATGTTTGCCATGTGATTCTCTCTAATGTGTGCTCGAATTTCCTTTATCAAGCCTAGATTGTTGTTTAAATCTTGTTGTAATTGATTCTGTGAGGTTATTGATTGATTTGTGATTGATTGTTAAAAATTCTTATAGGTTTTTAATTGGTAAAACCTGATTTAAGTATTTTTTTATATGAAGCGAACTATGTTTAGGTTTGAAAGAAGCAAAACATGTTTGGCTTGAATGAAGCAAAACATGTTTGGCTTGAATGAAGCAAAACATGTTTTCAAGCGAAACATGTTCCACTTATTCTAAGCGAAACATGTCTTACCTTGTCTGAGCGAAACATGTTTTAATTTGTCCGAGTGAAACATGTAATTCTTATTTCAAGTGAAACATGTAAGACGGTTTTTAAGCGAAACATGACAGGTTATAATTCAAGCGAAACATGTCAAAATATAAAAGGAAACTCTGCCCAAAACTTTTAAAATATTGTGTAATACTTGCTTATCGTGTCATGTTTCATAACTTTCTATATTTGAATGTTCATTATTTCTTCGATTGAATGTGTGTCCTAAGCTCCCTTGGACTTGTCTTGTTGACTTTAACTATCGACCTTAGTTGACTTATTCATAGAGTGTAGTAATTCTGTTACATTTGTATGAAACCTAATCATAGATCAATCATATCATCAAGGATAACCAAGCTAATCAATAAAATATATCTGCTGTGTATATAAACAGTATTGGTCATTTTTTAAGCAGAATCATGAATCCTCACGAAACACAACAAGTTGTTGTTCATGATGAAAAACGGGTTCCATTCACTGAGAGAGTTAAGATTAGATCTACCAATGTTAGACTAGAAACTACAGTGCCATAGAAGGAAGAGACATTTCAAGTGGTCATTGATCTTATCAAGAACTCCTTGTGCTTCAAGGCTTTCACTATCTCTGCAGATGTCCTAAAAATCTTTCTGCATCAGTTTTGGTACTCCATCAAAAAGGTTCAAGGCACAGATTCTTATGAATTCATCTTATCCAACAAGAAGTATGTGGTCAATGATGATGTCTTTAGAATGATTCTTGATATATGTCCAAGAGTAGAAGGTGTAAACTTCACTGATGTACCAGATGACGATACTATCCTTGCTTTTCTCATTAAGTTTGGATACAAAGGTCCATTGTACAAGCACACCAACATGTTTGTGGATCACATGCATCAGCCATGGATAAATCTGGCAGCAATAATCAACAAATGTCTCTCTAGAAATACATCAAGCAATGACAAACTTAGAAAGTCCAGAATTGACATACTATGAGGCATGTTCTACAGATAGAATGTTGACTATCCTGAATTGGTTTGGGAAGATCTTGCTTTCCAGATTGATCACATGAAGGAGAAGAGATCAAGACGTGAAAACATGCCATTCCCCCAATTCACCAAAATCATCATCAATTACTTCCTTAAGAAACACAAGTCTCTCTCCAACCTCAAATATCAACACTATCATACATGCAAGGATGATGGTATAGTAAGCCAACTCAAGTTTGTCAGAATAGGAGAACACTATCAGGAATATTGACTTGCTATTCCTGAAGTGATGCTAAATGATGCAATCAAGCAGTCAGAGTCTTGCCAGATGTTCATCAAGTATTCCACTGGTCAAATTCCCCCCAAGAAGAGTAGAGGCAAAGGTTTATAAAAAAAGAAGACTGCTGATGACTCTCAAGAAACTGTTGATGTATCTGAAGAGTCTAAACATGAACCTGAACCAATTAAGAGAAAGACTGCTAGTAGAAGAGTGGTCAAGAAGAAAGTCACAATTTCTGCTGATGACAAAATTATTTCTGATGATCCAGATGCTGCTTTGGAATTAGGTAAATCTATGAGCTTAACTGAAGCAGAAGAAGCAGGATCAGTAAGGAAGGTCCATGCTACTCATGCAAGGATTATGACTGAATCTATCCCTTAATCTGCTAAAAAGAAGTCTGGTGACAGAAGTTCTAGAGGTGTAACCATTCAAGACACTCCAAGTGCTCCAAATCCAAAACCAGTCACGTCAAAGCCTAACCTCAAAGGTACTCAATCCTTAACTCCTGCTAAAAAAGAGGCTGCAGACACTATGCAAGCTCTTAAAGAAAGCAAGAAGACAAGCAAAAGACAGCTAGGTACTGGAGGCTCAAGTGAAGGAAGTGGTACTATACTAGGGGTTCCCGATGAGTCCATAGTCATTTCTGCTACCTCAAGTGAAGGAATTGGTACTAACCAAGGGTTCTCGATGAGGAAAAGGATATAACAGAAGAAAATGTTATTCTTGAGTGGGGATTAGAACATGAAAGTAAATACTCAGAAGAAGACAAACTTGATGATGAAGATAAGGATGATAAAGAAGGAGATGCTGATGACAAAGGCGATGATCATATCAGTGATATTCAAGATACTGATGATGAAGATGATGAAACTAAATCTGATGAAGATGATATTTATAAGTATAAGATTTGTGTGCTAAAAGATGAGGATGTAGAGATGACAAATGTTGAATTTGAAGAATCTAGAAAAGGTGATGAAGAAGATACTGATGCAGCTAAGGCAGATGCTAAAAAGGCTAAAGAAGCAAAGGATGATTCTAAGAAATCCGAACTTCCTTCAACAAGTTCTAGCTTATCTGTATCTTTAGGTTTTGGTGACCGATTTCTTAAACTTTCTTCTGATACTTCTTTAGTTGGTACTATTAAGGATACTACAGATGCAGATATCAGCTCATTATTAGATATTAAGATTCAATATGAAGTTCCACATATCCAGTCTCCATCCGTACTTAGAGTACCAGTATCTGTGATTTTTGAACCTACAATTCTCACACCAGTATAAGAAACTTCTTCAACAGCACCCGTAATAACTCTACCTCTTCCATCTGTCTCCACCATTCCAATTGCACCTTTACAATAAATGTAAAGATCGTTTAAGCCTATCTAGGATATGTTTTACAGATAATATAACTATGCAGCGAAATAATAAAGAACAATATATTATCAAACAAGGTTTTATCATTAAACGTTTCCACCAAGCCTCAATATTATTTGATCAGAATAGTACAGTTACCTATCTCTAACAGTAACAGGGATCAAGGAAAACCTTGTTTACCTTGAGGCTACATCACCACTATAGACGTCTACATCTATAACTCTTGCACACACACACACGTTTTTCTGTGTACACACACTTTTCTGGATGCTAAAACTATGTGTCTATGATCTCTTTATATAGAGAGATCATGACTTACAAAAGAAGTTAACATAAAGATATAAACAAGTAAATCTTTTAAACATTAAGAAATATCTTCTGTTATCTTTATCTTCTTAAGGAGATCTTCCAGAATCTTCATCTTTTGATATCTTTAACCAAATCTCCCATAATTCTCCACCAGCTTGAAGAATTCCAATCTGCTAGATTTAGTCTTTATATTTCATTCTTTTATTTATTTTGTCTCATCAAATCTAGAATCCTAACAATAAACAACAACCCCAATTCCCACACCACCAATCACAACTGATGCTCCAACCATCACCACTGTTGTTTCTGAATCTGATGCACTCTTTGTTGTTCAGCTAAGAGTTGCTAAATTAGAAAACGATGTGTCTGAACTTAAGAAAATAGATCTCTCTGCTGAAGCTCTCACTGCTCTTAAGACACAAGTTCTATCTGTTTTAGATAATTATCTTGGATCCAAAGTTAGGGATGTCTTTCAAAAGGAATTGAAGAAACACACAACGGATCTTATTTAGAAATATTCTCTGCAGAAAATTCCTGAGTTACCTAAGAAACAGACACTAACAGTTGATCTATAACAAGAATCAGAGAAAAGTCCTTCAGAGATTCTCAAGATTAAAAAGGAACAAGCTGAGAAGCAAAAGATGCCAAAGTTTACTATCAAGTCTATAGACAAGGCAACTCTTAAAGATTTTGACCAGAAAAACGCTCTTAACCAGGCCAGGCATGCAAACAAGTCCTTCAACAGAAATCATGCTAATCATAGATTGTACCATGCACTAATGGAAGCCTTGATAGAGGATAAAAATTCTATAGATAAGGGAGTTGCTGACACAGTCAAAGATCATAAGAGAAAGCATGATGATGAAGATGATGATGATGAAGACCCTCTAGCTTGACCAAACCAGGATAAGAAGACAAAGAAGAGAAGAACCAAGGAGTCAGAGTCTTCAAAAAGCCATCCACCACCAAGGAAACCCCTAAAGGTAAAGCTCTATCTAAAAGCTCTAAAACAGGTAAGTCTGCTTCTGTAAAAGAACCAGTTGAAGAACCTACTGCAGAGGTCATAATGGATGATGCGGGTGAAGATGTAGTTCGTGATGATGATCAACCATAAGATACTTCTGAACCTAAGACAGCTAAGACTCCAAAACCAGAATGGTCCACGCAACCTCCAAGGCCTCCTACTCCTGATTTGGAATGGAACAAGCATCAATTTGTACTTGATTAACCCGAACAGCCTTGGTTTAATCAAATGGTCTCTACTACAAAGAATCCTCTCACATTCAACGTCCTCATGGCCACCCCAATTGACTTCTCCAAGTATGTGTTGAATCGACTGAAAATTGATAATCTTTCTTAAGATATCTTGTTAGGACCTGCCTATAATCTGTTAAAAGGCACGTGTTCTAGCAGCATATAACTAGAGTACCACTTCCAAGAGTGTTTCAATGCATTGACAGACAGGCTTGATTAGAATATCCTAAAGGAGATTGTTACCCCTTTGACCTGTCCAAACCTCTTCCTCTACAAGGTCACGCAGGTCATCTAACCGTTACTGTTGATTACTTCTTCAACAATGAGCTGTAGTATCTAAAATCTTCTGATCCGGAAAGGACGTATACTATGTCAATCATGAAGACCAAAGCGGCTCGGTACGAGATTGAAGGGATTGAAGACATAGTTCCTACGCTTTGGAGTCATACCAAAGTGGGGTATGACAAATATGCATTGAAAGGGATCAAACATTAGGGTGAACGGCGTAAGCTATGGCACAAATCTTAGATGAACAAGTTCTCCAAGCATAATGTATACTCTACTAAGAAAATTCTGGGTGTGAAGAGTGTTAGTGTCAAGAAACTGCACTGACATGGTCATCTGAAAGAGATTGTGGTGAAAAGAGCTGACCATCAGTTCTACAAGTGTAAAGAAGGTGACTTCGTGGATCTACACCTGAATGACATTGAAGACATCATGCTTCTTGATGTTCAACACAAGCTATTCCACTTACCGACAACGATATTGTTGACTTTGTTATGGCTCTTCGTATGTTCACAAGAAACGCGTCGAGAATTTATAGCTTGGTGTAGAGAGTTACCAGAAGAAACTCAACATCACTCCACCTCAATAGACCTTTCCAGAAATAGAATTCAAAGAACTTTACACTCTATCTCACAAACCACCAGGGGTAATCTATGAAGATCTGACCAAACAGAAAAGAGTGATGCGGGCTGATGACCTATACAAGTTCTCGGACGAGACGCTCACGAAAGTTCAGGATGAGCTTCATCATAGAATACATGATTTTTGTTTGGAATACAATAAGGAGATGCCAAGGAGAAAGTGGACGGCTATTGATAGAAAAATGTCAGAACTTATGGTCGAGCTGATTGATAAGCAGATGCGTGAAAGAATGATCATTCGGAATCTTAAAAGATTAGTTGGTGCTCGGGAACTCGAGATGGACTACACACTAATGACGTGCACCACATGATCGTCATGTCCTATCTCAAAATCTTATCTTGTGAATATTGTGAATATGTAGTATAGACTTATAATAGTAGGCAATATAAATAGTTTTTAAGTACGAATTTATTAAAAAATTTCAATAAATTCAAAATTTTTCAAATTAACGTGTGTCTATATATATATATATATATATATATATATATATATAATACCCCTATAAATTAAGGGGGAGCATTTAAAATGTTTTTAATCCGGCTTGTTGATAATTGGAACATTTTTTCCCTAAAACCATTAATATTTGAATCAATTGATATTCAAAAATATCAAGAGATTTGACATTTTTGATAAGGAAATAAAATGTAATTAAAATATATGGCTAAAGATGTGATTTTAAGGACTCAAGTGCAAGATTCACTCTTCATGTGTGTGACACCCCGTAAATTTCCGATCAATATTTTAGCCATTTCCGTTTGGTAATTTGAATTTTTAATGTTTCATTTAATTTTTACGTTTAACCGGGAAGTTGTTCCGTAAATTACTGAGAATCATTGTCGGAAGTGATCCGTGCATCCAAACCTCGTAGTCTTTCGTCATTTTAGACGTGTTTTTACATTTTAATTGATATTTAAAATTTCAGAAATTGATGTGAAGTCGTTATTCATTTTCGTTATTTGCATGTTCTGGATATAGTTGGTAACTTATACATGTGCATGGAACCCTTGAAATTAAATCCACTCTAGCTTTATACCCCTAGAATGTTGGAGACCAAATTGGTCCCCCCCCCTTTTGCTCATGCCTACAACCAAATACCATACACCATACACACGTGGGATGCTCATTTTGAAATTTGAATTAAGAGACATGTTTCCTACAAAATGGTTTAAGGACTAGTCCTTCCTAAACCCTCATTGGAAGATCATATTAGTCCTTTTTTCCTTCCCTCTTTGCTTGCACGACCAGACCACATCACCAAGAACCACATTGGATGCCAAAATTTGAAATGATATACATACATGGTCTAGGTTCATTATTCATTCTTCATTCATCATTTACTTTCTCTTACTAAAAAAACACACATATCTTTCTTCTCTTCTCTCTTGTTCGAATCAACATAAACACACACACAAATTCTTACTTTTCAATCATTGATCAAAACCATTTGAAGATAAAGTGTTCAGGTTGGTATTCAGGTATTTTATAAACAACGTTTAGGTTGTTCTAGTCTCTAATCATCTTCTAGTCATTCTTTCTTGTAAGCCATCTCTTGTTTTACATAAATAAGTTGTACTTTTGCAAACTTATGATCATTCCGAACAAGGTGTACAAAATGGATCGTTGCGTAAATTATTATATATTTTTCTATAAAACTAGAAGTCTCAAGTTTTAAACTTTTTAAACATAAATGGAAGAACATGGAAATAGTGTACTTTTGTGTATAAAAGTTTATTGTGATCATGTTGATATATATATATATATATATATATATATATATTGTCATTACGGCTATATCATTTATTTGAGATTATCGTATATAGTGATTCTAAATGCTGTTCATGAAGGGATTAAGTTAGATATTGGTTTTGTTGAAAGCGTGAATTGAAAAACGATGGGGTTAGGTTTAGAATGGATTTGTTGTGATATTTGCGGTGTTGTCGAAAATCAATCGGGTTAATCTTTTTGGAGTCCATATGGTTCGAACCCTATGTGACTCGCACTAGGTGTTCTAAAAACTTATCCGTCACATTTGTAAACTTAATAAATGATGTAACGTGATTTAGTTAGTTGTCGAATGTTTTTGCGGGTCAATAAAGGTGTACTTTTTATAAAACGGATATTTTACAAGTCGAGTCATATAAAAGGGAAAGTTATCATTTTAAGAAAGGTCATGTCGAAATTTCCTAAATACAGAAACTATGTCGAGAAATATATTTTATTATTGAACTAATAATAAAATGGAGAAAAACATAGGAGTCGGGTCTAGGTCAACATTTGCGGTTATTGAGTCAACTTTGGTGTGTCGGGTCACTAAAAGACAAAATACACTAAAGATGAAATACACTAAAAGACGAAATACACTGAAAGATGAAATACACTAAAAGTCAAAATACACTAAAAGACAAAATACACTAAAGATGAAATACACTAAAAGACGAAATACACTGAAAGATGAAATACACTAAAGACAAAATATTTTCGAGAGTTGTTAAAGTGTCGAGACTTGTTAAAAACTTATAATTTCAGAAAGTATGTTTTGAAATAATACGCCTTGTCTACTCATGTTCGGATGACCAGCCTTTGCTCAAAGAGTTATTTTGTTGTACATCATTCTTAAACAACAACTATATGCTAGGTTGTCGCTAGGACCGTGTGATTCGTCTTCACTTGATTGATTTCTTTTGATCCACTGCTCGCTTAAGGTGAGTTCATAGCCCCACTCTTTACTCGTTTTGAATAAATCTTTTATAACTTAGGGTGAGAAACATTACTTGCTTTTAAAACTAGACACAAGTACTATACGTAAGAATTTCCCTGTTTACGTGTTGCCTAAGTAGCATTTAGACCACTATTGCCTCAATTATCATGAACCGTTAATTACCTTTAACCGACTGACTAGTTATGTAAGCACGAGTGAATAAATAGATCTATTGGGACTAATAATCCCCATCTGGGTTTGGTAATTCTTACTGGTCGGGTACTTGACGGACTGTGTAGGCTAACGGATGTATTTCATGTCGAATATAGTTAGGTGGTGTTTGGTCGGACACATGTAAGGGCAAGCAATATATGGCAGTGTACATGCTACTTTCTACTATTAGCCTCGGTGTCATGAGCTGGGTGAAACATAAATGCCTCTTTATGTGAAGTTGTATCTCCTATAACTGTCACATACGTTTTGAAATCTTATGGTCCACACCGATAATATTTGAACTAAACATATGGATTCACCAACTTTTATTGTGGACGTTTCGTTTTAAGTATGTTGTTTCTTTAGGTTGCTTGTGTGTGTGTGTGTGTGTGTGTGTGTTTGTTATTATGTAGAGTCTTTTGCTCGGACTGGTTTTCAAGAAGTTATCTATGTTCTTAAATACCGTTGTTGAAACTCATTTAAGCTTTCGCATTTTAACTCTTAAATCGCTTGAATTGATTGATGTAAAACTTATTACTATTTTAATTTAATGCAACGGTGTTTATTTTCAAAACGCACCCTTAGAGGTTGTTCTTTATGCTTTGTACTTGAGATATTCATGAAAGTCACACCCCTAGACGCTTATTCTGACGGGACCCTATTTGGGGGTGTGACAGATTGGTATCCAGGGCCAAGGTTATAGAGAACCAGGTAGTAAAACTAGGTCTATGTGCTTTACATAATCTTACGTGTACGTAATATGTATATGTAATATGTATATGTAATATATAATTAAATACTAAATATAACTGATATTACTATAATTATATTGCATTTCATTTCGCGACACTGCATTCGATGATTTATTCATTAATTTATTTTTCCTGCATCATGCACGATTGATATAGGAGAGTGTGGGGACACCAGTTGGACGAGTTATCTTGTTTCGCACTATCCCTATCACCATCCCAGACACCACACCTACAGTGACTCTACTTACTACTTATGTTGATACCACATTGACACCCACTGAGATACCTACTATTTCACCTATTGTACCACCATCTCCAGATTACACACCCACATCACTTGATTACTCACCCGCATCTGATACAGAGTTTGATCCATCCGAGGATCCGTCATCAGATCATATACCACCACTACCAGCTACTTTACCATTCATATCATCGACTGATGATTCTTCAGACAGTGACACACCTGTTACACCACCATCACCCAATTATGGTACACCATTTACTGAGATTAACCTTTCTTCCTAGAGTTACACCTGCACCAGGCATCGGTGCATGCTCGTCGACGTGTCATGATTCTTTACACACGGATTACTATTCATCATGGGTCGATCGTCAGCTATAAAATACCTAAGGGACCGGTTACAATGATGATTGCGAGAAATGAGGTTAGGCTGCTTACCTACGTATGTCTTGCCATGTGCATTCAGCTGACTACCTATTCTTCAGTATCTCATTTCAAACTCTGATGATTATCAGAGACTTCATAGGGGATTCTTATTTAGGTGACCTATTGATTCTTCATTTGGTAAATCATCTTTGGGATCATTCTCATCAACCTGACACTACCATCGGGTAGACGTATTCATTAGTCTTCTGTTCGTTTGCTCACTAATTACAGTCCATACCTTCTTATCCCTTCTTTACTGAGTCCTTCTCGTAAGAGGAAGTAGGGTGCCCCTACCACTCATGTACCGATATCTTCAAACCTATACCTGGGGAGCATTATCACCAGCACGTGTTGATCTTTTACCACCACCTAAGAGGATTAGGAGCTCTGATTCTGCGACGGATTTAGAGGATTGTTCGGATGAGAGTTCTGAGTCGTCTGTACCTAAAGAGACTAGTTTGAGGGATAACGTTGTTGTCTGAGGAAACCTAAAACACATGATAGGTTCTTTGATCATTTAAGCTCGAGGTTGTTTAGACCTCATCTAGGATAATATAGTAACAATGATATAAATTGCACAACGGAAATAATAAACACAAATCAAAGTTACTTCAAGGTTTTTCTTTATTAATCAACACAGCCCCAAATACTATTTGATCAGAATAGATCGGTTACTCTAAGTAGTAACAGGGATCAAAGATCCTTGAGGCTAAACTCTAGACGTCTACACTAATTATACAAACATGTACACACACACTTTGTATCTAGTCGAATCTCATATGATGAACACACACTTTTCTAAATAAATAAAACAATATGCCTGGACCTCCTTTTATAGCATAAGGAGTCAAGGCTTTACATGGAAACTATTAAAAGATATTAATGAGTAAATCAATTAAATATTCATCTTTATCTCTTCATCTTTATCTCTTTTTGACCAAATCTTTATTTTCTTCTACATCTTGTAGAATCCCACAATGACGACTTTGGTCCTTTTGTTTCCATCTTGTTTCATTCTTGTTTTGTCTTATCAACTCAAATATAATTCCCAACAATCTTCCCCTAGTTGATAATGACAAAACCAAATAAGCACGAACTTCCCCTGAAGTTAATATACGAATGAAAACTTCCCCTTAAGCTACCAAGGATCTACAAGTTGCAAATCATCAAATCTTCTTCCCCTTTTTGTCAATATCAAATAGGAGACTAAAGTATGCAACTTTGATCTTCACAACTACGAACCAATATTACACTTCTAATCCAAGTATTCCAATGACCCAAATTGCCCTCCATTACGCACCTTAAGAAAAATGAACTTGAGCAGTAGAAACTTACACTAGCAGTAGTAACAAAGGCTAGTAGTAGTAAAAACCTTCACCTTGATGTAGCATATAAATGGTTAAACATTTTAACATTAAGCTTCCCCTAAAACCCATATGTTAACCATTTCTTGAATCTTCAATTCTGTAGGCTCTATGTAATGATTACTGATGAAGAAAACTAAGTATAACGAACTTGATGCTGAAGTAGAATAACCCAAACTTGTGTCTTATATCTTGCACTATCCACGTGACTTCGAATGTATACCGAAAACCAATGTATAAGGAGACCAAAATCTCTTGACAATTTATCCTCATCTTCTATGAGACACATAACCAAAGTGATAGTAAATGTGAACATTAAGCACCATAAGAAAAATCACACACCTTTGCTAGATTTGTCAATTCTTCGTCACATCGTTGTAAGCACGAACAAGTTACCTCCTGCTAAAAGGTATGATAAAACACAAACCCAAATAATTCCACTTCATCTTCAAATAGGTGATAAATAATAATCTTCATAACCAATTAAACCAATAATTACTAGCCTTTAAAACGTTTAAGATTATGTAAAACAAAAATCCAATCTGTTTGTCTAAGAACCATCTGAACAAACTATCAATCAAACCTCTATGTGTGTTGGAACCAATATGTTCCAAAATCAAAAACCAAAAATCCAAAACAAACAAACTTAGTTTTCTTAGTTCTGTCCAACATCCTTCCTTGTGTGTGTCGCCCGATATCTGTCATAACTGACAGTACAAACTTCCTTCACTGTCCGATGTCGGCTTAAACTGGCAGTACTAACTTAAAAATGAAAGCAGTATTAACTTATATACCTTGGTAGCACTAATAAATATCCCAATCATAACAACATTCGTGGCCCATTCCAAAAATATAGAAATTTGTCTAGGCCTAGTGCCATCCAACCTGCGAATCGAGATTCAATACCATGATCATAATTACATCCTGCTGTGTTTTCTTCTATCTAAAAACCTTCACCAACATGCAACACTAACCATAATCTTCATTGACCTGCTGCTTTAAGAATCAAGCACAAGAAACCTTCAACCACAGCAGTATTAACTATGAACTTGAAACCCTAACAGTAACCACACACGAACCTGTTGTTGAGATTTTGTTGCAAACACAATCATAACCATAACGATGAGCATGATGATTTACCAACATGATGATGTAATTGGTTCTTCAACAAAAACCATAACCTGTGCTTACGTCTAATTCTCAAAAACCAAATAAACTCTCATACTTGACGTTGCTTATAGCAGCAGTATTAATCAACCAATGAACACCAAACAACAACTGCTTTATAAACTTTAAAGATCCTTTTATGAAACGTCTTCCCAAAGGCCATTCATAAATGAACAAAAGAATTATCATCCATTACATCGATTCATATCATTATTAGGGTTTTGTAAAAACCATAATATCTTCGACTTAAGAATATATGTTGCATAAATACAAACCAACCGTGACAATAGCAACATCCTTGAATCTTGAATTTTGTAATCATGTAACAGAAATGTATGCCTTTTGTTTCACCGAATTAGGGTTTGATGGAAACCCTAATTCACTGAATTTCAATCAATAACCGAAAAAGAAAATAGAAACATTTACCGAATTAGATCAAGACCCAATTTTCTTTTATGAAATTCGATTGTAAAAACCTTGTAAAACCTAGATCAAGAGCCACGAGGCTCTGATACCAATTGAGAAAACCTAAAACACGTGATAGGTTCTTTGATCGTTTAAGCTCAAGGTTGTTTAGACTTCATCTAGGATAATATAGTAAAAATGATATAAATTGCACATCGGAAATAATAAACACAAATCAAAGTTACTTTAAGGTTTTTCTTTATTAATCAACACAGCCCTAAATACTATTTGATCAGAATAGATCGGTTACTCTAAGTAGTAACAGGGATCAAAGATCCTCGAGGCTAAAATCTAGACGTCTACACTAATTATACAAACGTGTACACACAAACTTTTGTATATAGTCGACTCTCATATGATGAACACACACTTTTATGAATAAATAAAACAATATGTCTAGACCTCCTTTTATAGCATAAGGAGTCAAGGCTTACATGGAAACTAATAAAAGATAATTAATGAGAGAATCAATTAATTATTCATCTTTATCTCTTTTTGACCAAATCTTTATTTTCTTCTACATCTTGTATAATCCTACAATGACGACTTTGGTCCTTTTGTTTCCATCTTGTTTCATTCGTGTTTTGTCTTATCAACTCAAATATAATTCCCTACATTGTCAGGGGTAGTGATGAGCCTTACTCAGAGCCTGATATTGACCCCGAGAATCAAGTGGAGATCAATGAGTGTATTGCATATGCAGATGCTCTTAGAGATGAGGGGATAAATGCTAGGGTTGTGGTTAAGACTGTTGCTCAAGAGGAGGTCAAGACGAGTGTGAGGGGCCCATTGGAGGTTAGAGTTGAGAGGGTTACACATCCTACGGTGCCAGATGATATCCTTGAGTATGCTCAGGAGGAGGAAGATATAGAGGGTACTTATGAGACGTTGGGAGACCTGGTACAGATATTTCATGATTACACTGTGGAGATCCCAGTTCATTGAGTTTAGGTTATTGAGGGCATTCAGAAGGATCAAGGGCACATGATTGTAGCGATGGGTTAGCAGAGTGTTGTTCTGTCGGAGAGGATCAGTGAGCTAGAGCGGGATAATACGAGACTTAGAGGTATGTTAGATGTTGCAAGTCAGAGAGTTTCCCGACTTCAGCGAAGGGAGTTGCGTGTTCGTAGAGAGATGAGATAGATTTGACGTTTTCGATTTTATAATCGCATGAGGATTGCTAGGCTCGAGGCTTGTGCTAGGAGGCACTTAGGCTACCATCCTTAGATTGTTCCATGATTGTTCTAGTATTGAACTATAGGATCTAGTAGTAGCGTATTGTTAGGGATTTATAAATCCTATCTTTTGGAAACCATGATGTAATCGTTGGCATATGACGATATGAAATCTAATATCTTTTAATCTATGTTATGATGTTCTTCATTTAATGCTATTTTCATTTACTCGTTGCATATTGCATTATTACTAAATCGTGGCATTATCATGAATTTATTTTATTGTGTGTTTCCATGTGATGAAACCCGTTATTTTTATTGAACCCCGTTAATAATCTCGTATTACCTATAATCTCATCGTGTGGTGTATTGTTATATTGTAGGACAATGCCTAACACATGATCTAGAGCAACGATGACACGTAAAGCGGTTAACAGAAGCATTGGAAGCTCGCGACGAAGGCAGGAACCTTGAACCCCTTGTGGAAGGTGGGGTGAACAGGGAGACGAAAATGGTGATGACTATGAAGGTGGAAATGGAGGAGGAAACATTAATGGAAACGATAATGGAAATGGTAATGGGAACGGAGGAGGAAATGGTTATAACTTTGGAGGTTTTATGCTTGTTGCTCGAGAGTGAACAAAGACTTCCTGAAGTCCCAGCCACTTAACTTTAATGTAACGGAAGGAGTGGTAGGGTTGACTCGTTGGTTTGAGTAGATGGAGTCGGTGTTCCACATTAGTAATTGTCCACAAAAGTACCAAGTAAAGTATGCTACATGCACACTACTGAACAGTCCTTTGATGTGGTGGAACTTGCATAAGAGAGCGATTGCGATTTAGGCTGCATATGCCATGACATGGACATAACTTATGAAGTTGATGACAGAGATGTACTGCCCGAGAAACAAAATTCAGAAGATGGAGGCTGAGTTGTAAAACTTGACTATGAAAGGAAATGACTTGACTGTTTATATCAGGAGATTTCAAGAATTGGTTCTGTTGTGTACTAGAATGGTCCCGAATGAGGAGGACAAGGTTGAGAGATTCATTGGAGGTTTGCCTGATAATATTCAGGGGAATGTGATCGTTGCTAAGCCCACTAGACTTCAAGATGCGATCCGAGTTGCTAACAATCTAATGGATCAAAAGCTAAAGGGTTATGCTAGAAATGCTGAAAACAAGAGAAGGTTTGACAACAACTCGAGAGACAACCGTGGGCAGCAACCATCTTTCAAGCGACAAAATGTTAGAGGCCAGAATGTGGCAAGATCTTACACGGCCAGAAACAATGAGAGAAAGGGGTATGTTAGGTCTTTCCCATACTGCAACAAGTGTAGGTTGTATCATGAACGGTCGTGTACTATGAGGTGTGGAAACTGTAAAAGGGTTAGTCACATGAATAGAGACTGTACGGCCGCTGTTGCTCTAAACACTCATAGGGACTCAGTTAGGAATCAACCAGGTGTTGTTTGTTATGAGTGTGGAAGGCCGAGACATTATAGGAAGGATTCTCAAAAGTTAAGGAATCAGAACTGTAGGACCAAGACTAGAAACAAGATTGGAAATAAGACTGGGGGCAATGAAGCTACAACAAAGGCTTATGCCACTGGAGGAGGAGGAGTAAACACCGATTCCAATGTCATCATGGGTACGTTCCTTCTCAACAACTGTTATGCTTCTATGTTATCCGATTCGGGTGCCGATAGAAGTTTTGTGTCGTCTACCTTTAGTGCCTTGCTTGATGTTAGGGCTGTAAATGAACCGAATGAACATGAACAGAGCCTTGTTCATGTTCATTCAGTTAATTTTAACTGGTCAAATAAATGAATACGAACACTTAAATCAATGAATTTTCTTGTCCATGTTCGTTTATTAAGAAAATGAGTTGTTCATGTTTGTTCATTAAGAAACTAATCGAGCGATAAACGAACATAAACGATCGAACATAAATTGATGTAGACAAAAAACATAAACTTGATTAAATTATGCATAATATTTTGTTTAATAAGTGTTGTTTTGTTTAAACAAACCAATTTTAAAAGTATCTAATTAAAATATAAGATATACGAACATAAGCAAATAAACGTACATAAATGAACGTTAACAAACACATTATCGGACGTTCACGAACATAAATGAACAAAAGCGACTTTTGTTCATGTTCGTTCATTTAACTAAACGAACATAAAATATTGTTCATGTTCATTCGTTTAATAAATAAACGAACATAAACGAACTTATTACCGAATGGTTCATGAAATTTTCACTGAACGTTCAGTTTCATTACAACCCTACTTGATGTTGCACCATCCACTTTAGATACTAGTTATGCCGTAGAACTTGCCGATGAAAGAATTTTAAAAACCAATATTATATTTAGAGGCTGTACGTTAGGATTATTAGGTCATTCGTTTGACATCGATCTAATACCCATAGAACTTGGTAGTTTTGACATCATCATTGGTATGGATTGGTTGGCAAAGTACCACGCGGTGATTGTTTGTGATGAGAAGATCATTCGTATCCCTTATGCAGATGAGATGTTGATAATCCGAGGTAATGATTGTGACAGTGGAAGTAAGTCGAAGCTGTATATCATATCATGTAAGGATGTCAAGCTTATCTAGCGCAAGTTACATCCAAGAAGACTAAGGATAAGTCGGAGGAGAAGCGACTTAAGGATGTGCTAATTGTACAGGAATTTTCGAAAGTCTTTCCAGATGACTTGCCTGGACTACCGCCTGCTCGACAAGTTGAATTTAAAATCGACTTAGTCCCTGGTACTGCACCTATAGCACGAGCC